>JXSR01S053890.1:14151-24398 GCA_000969725.1 Ophiothrix spiculata
ACCATTCGTTTCCAAGTTACAAGCTTTATAGCATTTTGAAACCCCCCATAGGCTACTGTGTTGTTTACTGTCGGGGCCCCAACAATAATTAGAAAATGACACATTTTCTCACTTTTCTCAAAAATGCAAGCACATATGAAAGAATGGTTTGGGGATCGTAACATACACCAGTTGAGGATTCTTATAAGCTAAAAAACTCAAGTTTGATAGAGGTGACCTTGAGGGTGAAAAGTGGATCATGAATTGCCCCTTTAAGGTTTTCATACAATCATATTTTAAGGTTTGAATTTGATTATGATGTAGTACTGGTATTAGAATCCAGAAGGTGCTCCATCTTTGGACTAATTAAATTTTAATATGCTTTCCTTTTCTCTTTTTTTTTTCCTTGTGTGAAGGAGCCTTATGCCTTCAATATAGCAATCCAACCAGTAGCAACTCATCAAGCAGTGCCAACACAAGACCAAACACCACACAAAATCTTGTCAATGGAACTCTAGGTGGCGCTACAGCCACTAACCCATCAGGTCAAAGGTCATGGAGACCGTTGGTTCTTTATATACCTCTACGTTTAGGACTGAATGAAATGAATAATGTGTATATAGAAAGATTAAAAAGGTGCTTTAGTTTGCGGCAATCTCTGGGAGTCATAGGAGGCAAGCCAAACCATGCACATTATTTTATTGGTTTTCTAGGTAAGAAATTCTTTACATTAACCCTTACCCTCATATGTACTACAAACACAAGCAGAAATCAGGAATTATCGTAAGGCCTAATTCGTCATAGATGGCATTTATAAATGGGCATGGAATTGCTGCCTAGGTAGGCCACACTCAGTGGCTTGCCATAGCTGGACATTGGATCGGGATGCAGGGGGTCAGGGGTTTGAATCCCGGGGGAACAGGGGATCCATAAATTTTTGTATGACTTATTCGGACAGTTTTTCAATGTGCCAGAGTTAAGGTTAACATGCTTAAAACCTTAAAAAGCCACATTGCTTTTACTCGTTTTCAAACTTTTAGAGCTGCTGGTATTGTATTTTTTTTTTCAAAACTCTTTTTGGGCCTGGGACTAAAACCCGGGTACCCCCCCGTCATGAGCTTACCCGGGTACAAAATTTGCTGACCGATTACCTGAACTGGACAATAAAATCATAGCATTTTGAACAAAATAATTTGTGTTCAAAAATTTATGATAAAATCATTATCTGATTGAACTAAACATGGTAAATCACGACCACAATCGGCGAAAAATCGAGTGTTATGTCCCCGGTTGGAATACCCCAGTTTTAGGCTTTTCAGCCTAAGAGAAGTCTGGGCATGAGGTCTCCGGTTGACTAGTTAGAAACAGGTATGTATCCCCGGAAGTGTGCATTTTCAGGCGTATTAATTGTGCCTGAAAGTACTGAATTTGTTGACTTTATTTTCAAGTTTTATTTTGACATTTTTTTGGTTTGGTACAACAAATATAACATTGTTTATTTTGTTTAAGTATCGCAAAGTACTGTCCTTTGGTGTTGGATGATCGAGACATCCTCCTGAGGCGCAGAAGTCTCGATTGTTCAACACCTTGAGGACAGTATTTTGTGATACTTCCCCTCAAACCATGTTGTATTTGTATACTCTCAATGATTCCAACTCATCTTAGGCAAAAAAAAAATGTTGTGTTGCCCTCAGCGACCGACCCTATTCAAAAATTAAACCCCCCCAAAAATAGGGTCGGGATAACACCCAATTTTGCTCAGATTGGGTGTTTTTTTAGAAAATATTTTGAAAATAGTGAAAAATGCACCCAAAAAATTATTTAAAAAAATACAAATATAAATAATTGAACTTGAAACTACATTGCTTTACAAGAATGTTTCGTAAGAGCCACGGAGGCTCCCACTCATCCAAAGCACATTATGTAGAATGAGAGTTATCAACAAAAAACAAAAAACAAAAATATATATTTTCCGACAGACCGACTCATTTTTTCAGAAATTCCACTTGAGGGCAACACAACAATTTTTTTCTTGGCCTTATCACCTAGCATGTTCACTTTTCAGATGATGAATTAGTGTACTTAGATCCGCATACAACTCAGCCATGTACCACAGAGGACAAATGGGGCAATATTCCTGATGATAGTTATCACTGTGAACAAGCCAGCCGCATGAAAATTAGCAGTCTAGACCCTTCAATAGCGTTAGTAAGTATTTATAGTTATCATTTTGTTTGACAAATCAAATATAAATTTCACTCACATTCTTTAGCTTATGGCATCTTGGCTGATGGCTTGATTTTACATGTGATCAGATCCACTTCTTCTTCCTGGAAACTTGTTGTTGTCGTTTCAAGGTGACATATTATTTTTTGTGGAAGTGATATGTGTCGTCGGTTGCATCACATACGAGTACTGTTCTATATGACAATTTGACTTTTTTGAGAAAATTTGTCTGGATTGATATATTGATGAATTCTTCATATCTACCAAGTTACTGGCCTTAATTTAACCTAATTAACAAGAAATAATTAATTAAATTTGATCTATATGCGTTCTATTTCAAATTTAGCGTTTCACAAACTGCGCTATATGCAGAAAACATGTACTTAAGTATAGCGTAAACAACGCATCACATACAGATAAATGGTGCGCTATATGAACTTTGTTTGACATTGAACAGTTTGACGTATTCAATTACTGTACTAAGAGATCGCTGAATTTAAAAAAAGTGTTTTCACATAGAGATCTATAAGTTCACAACTATATTAAAAAGGGTTACAAGTATTATATTAGTTGAAATTAAAGATATAATAACAAGTTTTGAAGTCTTTTCTTTTAAAAATAAATTAGTACATGAAAATATTGCACTGTTGCACCAACCCATTGATTATTTGTATACTGTTGGTGTCTTGTTGTTTTATTTTCTATGATTATTACGACGAGATAAAACAAATAATAATCATTTGAATGCACAAATTATGGTTAAAATATCAGCACATATCAGTCTTTGCTACAGATCTAATAACGTTGACGGCCTCAAACAAGACATGCACTATTATGATAGACCTCAATACCCCTGGGGGTCACTCACATATGCTGAAAGTACTGATATGGGCGCACAACACTAAATAATTAGCACTCGCAATCCGGCATTTCTAAAATCGGCAAAATTGACTGCTCTTCTAAAAACAGGAGTTCAAAACGTATAGAAGGGCAATATGTTTGGTCAATATTTTGTTCTAATTATAAAATTAGGTTTATTTAAAGATGATCTGATGCCATTTTTGATCTCTAATTTGGTAAAATTTAAAGAGTTTTCCTTAATTTGCGCTTGATTCTGGAAATACAAAATTCGGCTGTCGGTGATAGGGGGCGTTATACTTCAGCGTCTAGTTTCTCGAAAATTTTGCCTTGAAGGTGTACTTTTATCATAATTTTGTGTTAGAAGAGATCATAATCATCTGAGAAAAGGCAGTGTTGAAGCAACCAGTTGCTTTATTATTGATTTCTCGGGTGTTTTTAGGAAGCCATTTTGTACAGTAAGTCAATGGGAAGCCCTATTGTGGTGTGACGCCATATGTGCCCAGTCAAAACTGCTTACTCCCCTATAAACCTCCAAATACAATCCCAAGGACCCCATTTTAAGCTGACTGCAGTTCTCAAGTCCCTATTCTTAATCAGAGTGGTTCAGACATGTGTTTTCGAGCTATTTATATAATTTTCAGATCTTATATAGGCATATTTAATGGAAAAAGCTGTTCATAAGACCTTAATTTAGTTCTCAAACCATATGTTGGCCAAACAACTGTAAACGCATACTGTAAACGCTAATAATTTCGTGCTCAGTAATTTTCACGCAAAGCTAAGTTTGAGCTATTTTGAATCTATTTGAGTGCTTTAATTTTAACGGTTATGATTTTTTTTTAAGTGCAGCGGTATATACATACCACTTTTTGTGCTACCTTTTTTTTTCGTGCTAGGCGATTTGAGCGTGAAAAGCGTGAAAATTTAATGTAACGCGAAATATACACTTATTCAGTACCAGGAAAGTTGAGAATAAAGCTTTATTTTCTACTTTCCAGAACATACCAACCCACAAATTTGTTTGTGAACCCGGCCCACCTCAACCTCTCTTCATTCAACACTTTCAGACCTGTTGAATGTCCATTAGATACATGTAGATTATCAACTAGTTTTCTGAAATCCAGTCTCCCAGAAATGTTAATGAAATATATAAATAATTGGTGTTGACAGAAACTTGTGCTCTTCCTTGTATGACTGTTAAGTCCTAGTTCAGCTTGACCCTTGGTTTGGTCAAAATTAATCAGCTTATTGACCTTTAAAAGAAGTAACCCATATATTGGCCTAACAGATGTCTCTTAAAGCTATCAGATTTAATTGATTTAATTGTGACTAAGTTTTTGTCTGATTACAATAACTGGAATGAAATTTTTTACCTTTTAAAGCCTGAAGGGAGGGTTTTTTTCTTTAAATTTTCAGTTCTTTTGATGACGAGCTAGACTTGGAAACCATTGTACACTAATCAGAAATTCACTTTATTGACTCTTATAACTATTTTGTTATACATGTAGCTACAGGAAAATAGAGTAATCTGTCTTTCCGGGTATCTGTTATGTGACTATTTTGGGGCAATCATTAATTAATTTTAGTATAGCAACCAGGGTTTTCATCAAAGAGAAAAATGTTCTTAATTACTTTCAAGCACGCCACATGAGTAAAACTTACATGTAGTTCTTATCTATCAGAATTTGTATAGACCTAGTGATGAATTGGTAATGGGCAAAAAAAAAAGGGGGCTGCACTATCCAGCATATTTTTAAAGTAAATTCAGCAGACACATCCTTTATTATTGTTTTATACCTCGAGACTAGTTAAGTGTTTAAGCAATAACTCCCGTGCTTTAATATTCCGCCCAATTGGGCTGTCTTATCATTTTTACAATGATGAATTTGGTAAAATCTGAGGAATAAAACTATTCAATTATTGCCAAGTCAACAACTATCTCAACATTGAAATTGCCCCTTGCTTGAACTGTATAATTGTTGGTTATCATTTTTAGGCAGCATAAGACCTTTTTGTTGATAAATACCATGACAAATTTACGATGAGAAAAGGGAAACAGGAAACGCTGTCATTGTGGCTGTAGGGAAACCAGAGGGAATTGTCAATCAATCAGGAATGGTTCGAGAAATTGGCAAATTAGGATAGATTTATGTTGCAATTTAAAGGTATTAGCCCTGGTTTCAAATAAGGCCTTAAATAAAATTGTCGACTTGCCCTTTGCGACCGACCCAAAATTTGCAAAATTTAGGGTCGCCTTTTTATTTAATTTTTTTTTTGGGTGGTGAACTTTTGCCTAACTTAACAGTACATTTTGTAAAAATATCATGATATTTTGGTGGAATTTACAACAATATTCACAGAATGTTATATATTTGCATGGAACAAGCATACATTTTGTATATCTGGAATGATTAAAGCACAAAACGATGAAAATATTTGTATAAACTATTTTGTTCAGTTTTTTGGTGTCCATTTTCAAGAAAAAAAAATTCAAAAAAAAATCAGACTGACTGACCGACCATCAATTTCACCATTAAAGGGCAAGTCAACATCTTTTATTTTAGGCCTAAGAACTTTCCTCAACCATTATCAGATTTTATTTAGAAAGTACTTGCCTATATACTTATAACCAAAACCATTCTTGTTGAACAAAGAGAATTTATTGCAAGAGAAATAATTATTCATGCTTTTAATCAGTGCCTCATCAGTGAAGTAATAATTTAGTGGCAGTGTTTCTGGAAGTAAATCATTGAATTTTCAAAATCAATCATCTTTACAGCTACCACAATATTTATGTGAAGAGCACATGTATTGTGTCATCTGAATGATACATCATAGGGATCACTTTGGTTGAGGGGGTGGTGGTTGGATGTTGCGTGTGTATCTCCGGTTGTAACATTGTCAACACAAAACAACATTTATCACATTTTGCATTTACTTTATTGGACTTTTATGGAACTTGAACAAAATGGTCCTTGGGTAAGCAAATATATGATCCCTATGTGAGCCGGGGTTAAAGGTAATCTACGGATTATCAGCAAATCTGTATCATTTTGTTGCATATTTTGCATGTTGGACCCAATGGTCCTTGGTAAGGGTGCACATGAAGCCCTTATCTGAGCAAGGTCAGAGGTCATCTAGGGGTCAAGTTATCCCTGTAACCTTCTTTTAGATGAACGACACTAGCAGTCCAGAGACTTTGAACAATTTTTTAATATAAATGATCACCCTAGAAAATAATCATGAGTATATTGTCATTTAAGAAGGAAATTTGCTTGAAAATTATCATTTTGAAAACTAATAGTGAAATTTCTTGTTTCTTGTGATTAGCACTATATCTTTCTCGATTTGAATTTAATATTCATGAGTTTTCATAACTGTGAGGATAAATAACATGGCTTTTTTTATAGATTGGCAATATGTCATAATGTTGAGGTCTGTTTATAGTATACTCATTGGAATAGGATATTCATGCTTACAATAAAATTTATCATCATAGCACATTTCATTTATCAAATAAATGTCACTTTATTTGACCAAATATTTATTTTATTAGTAGTCATTCTTTCTATACTTTGATGTTGCACCAAGTATAACCAATAAATGACAATATTAGTCAGTACCTATATAGCACCTTTGAGATCAAGTTTACGTTTTGAAGCTGAAACATTTCATTTATCAAATAAATGTCACTTGATTTGACTCAAAACAACTATATTTACATAAAATCATAATATTGATTTTCTCTGACAATGCAATATAGCACTAGTGCTGAAAGTATGATGAAATAGGTAAGATCTCAAATTGGGCCTACGACCTTGTGTCTCTCAACCCTCAATATATTGTATTTTATTGTTCAATAATATTTCTTTTATTAAAATTGGTTTATTCAGTTTTACTGACACAAGGGTTTTTCCAAAATTGAGTTTTAAAAAAATATCTGATTCTTTGGTATAATCTTTGTCAAGTTTTCTTTCTAAAAATGCAAACCTTTATATATTTTACTAAAACAGTTTTCAAATTTTAATAACTTTTGTCGGAATTTGAGTGTATATAGTACTTAAATTTTACACTCTGTAATTGCTAGTGTCAAAGTTTGCAACAGGATGTTTAATGATGATCAATTAAATTATGAACATATGTAGATCATGTAGAAATCCTGTTTTGAATTCATTACAACACTAATGAACTCAACCTGTTTTGTATTCCCTTGCAGGGTTTTTATTTTGATACCGAAGATGATTTTGAAGACTGGTGTATACAAGTTCAAGCAGTAAGTACCCAGTTCCTTGTGACGTACATGTGGTTTTTGGCCGAGACAATCATTGCCTCTGGTTTTTTGAATTTGGATTCCAAGTGCACATGCCAATTTCCTCATGAAGTCTTTCTGTGGTGACTGTACAATAATTTTATGGTGACTGAAGTTGCCAGCTAAAAATAAGCCAACGTGGCTCCTGGTGTACAGCCAGTGTGAAAGTGATAGGTTTAACAATAATATGACATACAACATTTAGTAGAGTAAAATTAAATACAGTGCTTTAACGAACTGCTAAAGAAACTACTGCTACAGAAACTGTAATAAATATATTTCAATGATGTATGGTGTTTAACAAAGGCAAATGAGCTCATGAAAATAGTATAGACTCACCACCAGGTATACACTGTGTGCAGCGCCCCCAAGAAGGAGCATTCGCACAGGGCACCAATGGCTTAACTTGAATATCCAAACCACGGAGCAATTAGAGTAAAGTTTCTTGCCCAAGGAAACAAGGAGATGTAAACCACCTGGGCCGGGGCTCGAACCTACAACCTCTGTATTACGAGACATATAGAACTTATTTCCATTGGGGTCCAATGTGGTTACTTTGTACATATTCCAGTGTCTCTTAATAGTTTGTAATAAAGGTCCCCATTAAAGCGTTGTTTATTGAGAAGTAAAATAATTCTACTAGATTTTCAGAATTTAAATATTGGTGTAAAGCTCAGTATAAAGCTTTTGATACATAAATCCATATGTTAGGTAGTATTTCTTCAGTAAGATTGAAAGGGGTAGAGTTAATTGAACAGAATATACTTTACAATAAAAAGTTGAAGTAGTACATAAACACCTCATAAAAGATAAGTGGACAGTTAGTCTGAACCCCATAAATCCAAGAATGAGTACTGAAAGTCCAACAATATTGACATATATGAAAAATATGCAATCTCAGCTAAATGTTAAGCCCAAATTTGACATCAAAACCAGTACCATTATTTTACACCAGCCGTTTGAAAAATCTACCTCAGTTTTAATTTCTCACATATTGGGTATACCCACAGTGTTATAGAGCATTACCACAGTGCTCCTTGTGGAATCAATAGGCGAATCAATTTTTTCATATTGCGTACATATGCCAATATTAACTGTTTTGCCAACTTGTAATTAACCTGTTTGACTTTATTTTTCGATTTGTCAAGTTGCTATAAATATAGGTCAACAAGTCTTACCTTGATTTTCTTAAATTATACACATAAGTTAAAATGTTTTTCTTTAAAAATAAAGACATTTTACTTCAGCATTCATGAAGCAAACACATGTAAGATGTCTGACATCCCTTTAAACTTTAAACTTGGATTTTGAAATTGTCAATTTTCGATATATACACTAATAAAATTAATGTTAAAATAATCGATATATTGCAAGTCAGCAGTATGTGTATTACCCTATGTGAGAAATGAAAACTAACATATAAATTTCAAATGGCTGGTGTAAAACAACGATAACGGTTTAGATGTCAAATTTGAGGTAAATAACATTTAGCTGAGAATACATATTTTTCATTTTGTCAATATTGTTTGACTTTGAGGGTTCGTTCTTGGATTAAATGGGGCTCAAACTAACTGTCTATCTTTTGTGAGGTGTTTATTACAGTTATTCATATTTTGTTTTAATTTTTCAGGTAATACATGACAAAGACCATAGTCCAATGTTTGAGTTAACCGAGCACAGGCCATCTCATTGGCCACCCTTTGCACATGGCCAAGATATGGAGAGCTTCCGTAAGTAAACCTGCAAAATCATCATCACCAGTTATTTTACACTGATAACAAAATTAAAAAAACTGGAGTACTGGGATTATTAAAGTCTCTGCCAAATTTCCTCGAACAAAATAGATCATATGACCATGTTACTGTATATCTGTATACTTGAAAGTTAAGAGTTGTTCATGCTCTTCACTGTCATATCTTGAGAGAATCTCAATTGAAGCAGTAAATGAACTCACCAGATATACTCTGTAAAAAGTGCCCCAAGAAGGACCAACGGCTTTATGTGACTTCCACACCAGAGAGCAATAAGAGTAAAGTTTCTTGCGCAAGGAAACAAGGAGACATGGTCTGACCGGGGCTCGAACCCAGAACCCCTGTATTACAAGGCCCGTGCTCTAACAGCTCAGCCACGCTCCTCTATAGATAGCAATGGAATAAAACCTTCAAAAGCTAAAGTTTCCTCAGCCTCTGATTCATACAAACAAAAATTGCAATAAGCGTGAACCAGTCACTTGGCAACTATTGATTTTGATGTCACACTTTGTCAGCGAATTCATATGGTCATTACGTATGTAACACGTAAACTCTACTCGTTAAACCCACCTGCTTGTTAAATGCTTGGACAATTAAGTTTCTATCTGAACAATAGCAGGGAAGCAGAATCAATGGTTTCAGGCAGTTTGACTAGTTATTAAATTGATGGCTCCATTTAAAGTAGCTGATTAACTTGTGATACATCTGTTTCTTTTATATATAAATATATGCCTACACCAAATGCAACATTTTAATTTGGTAGGCCATATTTTCGCCTTACGACAGGAAAGATTATAAAAAGTAAACTTTCCTAGATAGTTTTTTGTCCCGCCTGAAAATTTTTTCAGAAGAGACATACCATTCCTTAAAACTGTCCGCCGTCGGCATTTCTTGTCCGGAGCAAATCTCGGAAACCGTATGCCCTATGTTGATGATATTTGGTGAGTGGGTAGGGTTGGTGCTGAACTGGCGCTGCGTACAATTTGAACGCAAACTATGCATATTAAGTACCTAATTTGCACAATTTATGCGTGATTTGGTATTTTAAGTATATCTCCTAAACCATAAGGGCTATGGTAATGAAACTTGGTGACATGAAGGGGTTCGGGATTAGCACACGC
>JXSR01S053890.1:161441-171565 GCA_000969725.1 Ophiothrix spiculata
AAACTTTGAAAACTACATGTATACACATTTCTTTTGACCAAAATAATTTTTCTACAACAAATTGTAATTTTAAAAGAAGGCTGAAACTTCAACATCACTTAACAACATTAAGTTGGTTGTTCAGTTACAGATTATTCTTGGACTCTGCCATTACCTAGGGAGCAAAACCCCTAAAACTGCAACGAGAAATTATTTTAATGTGCCCTATATATTTGGGTTCTATGGACCATAGGTAACAACACTAGGATGGAGACAAAATCAGTCTGTTTCATGGGACCCTGCAGGAAGGGGGTAAGTGTCATTGCAGGGGGCAAATTTAAAAATTGGTCAAATTGTGTTATAAACCATTCTAACATGTTCCTCTCATCATAAGGAAGCAGAAAAAGTATACTTTGACCCATTTCTGGTTTAACATGTTTAAGGGTTTTTGAGATATAGCCAAAATCATGAAAGGTGATTACAGGGGTCACATTTTTGTTCGAATTGTGTTCAAATGGTCTCAAATTGTTGGTCTTGCAAACCTGTCTACATAAAGTAATATTTTCCAACGTCTTCGATCATTCATTTCTATGGTATCAAGTAAAACTCCTTAGTTCCAATTGGTACAAATAAAAACTTTATATTAACCTGTAACCATAGCAACGGTTGATCGTAGACATTAGAAAATATTACTTTGTACAGACAGTTTTGCAAGACGAACAATTTGAGACCATTTTGAACAAAATCGGAGACTTTTAAAAAAAATTGACTCCCATAGGCCCATCTCATGACCCTTTGTTTAACCTTTCATGTTTTCGGATTTAACTATTGAAGCATTCATCAGAGATGGGTAAAAGTATACTTTTAATTGTTCGTTATGATGAGAGGAACATGTTAGAATGGTTTTGAACAAAATTTGACCGATTTTCAAATTTTCCCCCTGCATTGACTCTTACCCCCCTCCTGCAGGGTCCCAAGCAACAGACTGAATTTGTGTTTCCACCCTAGTGATGTTACCTATGGTCCATAGCACCCATCTATATAGGACACATTAAAATAATTTCTCGTTGCAAGTAAACCTTTTTTGCTCCTTAGGTACATGTTGAAATAGTAATACCGTATATAGATACCTTTTCAGAGTCTTGGAATTGCAGCGACGTAGTACGTGAGGTTCTCTCAACCTCTTCATTCAGCATAGTGGTGAAATCCTCACAGTCACGTGGTCATGTGACAGCAGAACGAAGCAAAGATGAAACAAAGATGGACAAACTTTTGAGTGATGGAAACACCTATCGGAAATTGGATGAAGACCCTACCCCCACTTACAAACGTAAGTTAGTAAACATTATTCGCAATTGGCAAAGAACTGATCCTATTACTAAAGACACTAAGGATTTTATTTATCCAACTACTGAGGAAGTGCCTAAAATATACGGCACTCCTAAAATCCATAAAGCGGAAGCTCCACTCCGTTCGATTTGTTCAAGTATTGGTAGTATAACATATAATGCTGCCAAGGTCCTTGTAGACATATTAGGGCCACTCGCACACTCTTGTTGAGTAAACATTTACTCAACGGTCACAGCTCATTTTGTTGAGTAAAATCCTACTCAACGTTGGGAAAATTTACTCAACATTGAGTAAGATATGCTCAACGTTGAGTAATATTGACTCAACCGAGCAAGATTTTTTTTTAAGAGTGCATGCTCGTTGGTTAAACCCCCCCACCACATCCAAAACAGTATTGAGTTTGTTGAAACCATCAGAGACTTAGAAGTACCAGCGGGGCAGAAATTTATTTCTTACGGATACAAAGACTGGATATTTAAAACTCCTAAAGCAAAGAACAGGAAAACTACGAACTCTAAGCAGTGTGCCACTCCATTATGTGAAAGACTTGTCCGAGAAACTAACCAACATTTTCCGCGATAATGGAGTGAATAGCTATACCACAAGCCTATCAATACCATCAGATCCATTCTTGTGCACCCCAAAGACAAAACCCCTGATGCCAGAAAATGTGGGGTGATCTATAAATATGTCTGCCCACAATGCTCTTAAAATTATGTTGGTGAAACTATTAGAGCCCTAAGAGTCAGAGTAGAAGAACATGCTACTCTTAAAAACCCTCTTACGGCTATTGGCGAACACTGCACTAAATACAATCATAAAGTCAGTATGGAAAATGTCCAAGTCGTAGGAAGGGAAGAACATTTCTGGACACGGAAGATGAAGGAGGCTATGGAAATAAGGATCCAACCACCAACTCTCCACAGGGACACTGGCTACGATCTGCCGGCCATCTATGACGTTCTGCTGTCACATGACCGCCCTAGCGGGTGGTCATGTGACTAGGAGGATTTCACCACTGCGCTGAATGAAGAGGTTGAGAGAACCTCGCAAGCTACGTCGCTGCAATTCAAAGACTCTGAAAAGGTATCTATATATTACTATTAAGTTGGTTCGTTGGAGATCTTTCCAAAGAAAACTTTTAACGTTTCCTACGAGTCTACATGATTTTAAGCGATGTCGCAATTTCACCCGCCTTTTAATGATTTAATACTACCAGCACGTACATGTATGAGCCCATTTTCTGACATATTTGAACTTATCACAACAATGGAATCAAAAGTGAGATAGAAACGCGGATTATTGAAGAAATTTATCAGAAATGTTGTAGATAGAACATGAGAAAGAGATTCACATTTACTAGTCAAAAATTACTCGTTATGGAGTTGTTATGGAGGTTTTGCCTACTCACAGTGGTTTCTCGACAGTACTGTACGTAGGAGGGCGTCCTTCAGTTACTACTTGATGCTTGTTTAGAAACCAACCTACCAGATGCTTTTCTAAGAACATCATCAAACACGTGACTGAATATGTTCTGCCTCTCGTCTCTTCTCATGTGGTGGTATCTATAGTTTTTTTAGTTCTATTGGCTCCTTGACACATCTTTCATACAGTTCTTCTCCTGTTTACACTGTTTGCCTCATCGCAGATAATGACATGGTTCTTTTCAACAATTGCTGATATGTGGACATCTGATTAACTAAGGAAGCGTGTCAATGCAAAGGCAAATTTCATGCATATTGCTTTATTATTCAAAAACCACTGAAGAAACTCCTTTCCAAAAATGAGAATCCGGTATCTCTGATAGTTGGTATCAACCATGTCAGCGTCCGATACAAAAATGAATTTGTGTTAAAACTAAATGGATAATGCTACAATGGCCGACATGTATAGACCAACAACTACAGTTTGATACCGTACCTTTTTGGTGACAAACAACAAAATGGCAATACGCTGATGATGTTTCAATGGGGTTTCCCCCTTTTCATTGAATGAAGTGAAAAATAATGGGTTTCAATTAACGCAGATCAGAATTTAACACTTTATGTAGATCACGTTTTACAGATCATGCTAGGCAGTTAATAAGAGGAAACATTTTCAGAAGCAATACGCTGATGATGTTTCAATGGGGGTTCCCCCTTTTCATTGTATGAAGTGAAAAATAATGGGTTTCAATAATAATAATAATAACACAATTCTTATTAAGCGCAAACCACATCAGAAGACATCTCAATGCGCTGTACATTATTATTACGCTGTTATTAGGAAATCTTCACAACCATCTCACCTCAACTAGATCGCAATCTTATGATGCTGAACTATCAGAACTTAGATTGTAATATTCCCCTAACAGCTCCCAAATACGCTTGGGTCGACGAAGAAATCGAGATTAAATGTCTTGCCCAAGGACATAACGCAGATCAGAATTTAACACTTTATGTAGATCACGTTTTACAGATCATGCTAGGCAGTTAATAAGAGGAAACATTTTCTGAAATTGGAAAAATGGACATTCAAGGCAACGTTATTCCGTTCTAATATCATGTTGATTGTAATTTTATTAGTGGAGTGCCACGATGTATAGACGCCACATAATTCGTTAAACCAGAGTAATGCTACACAAAAATAGCAATCAAAATTACATGGAAAAATCAATTTAATAATTTTCATACCGTATTCGGTAAATAAGAAGTGTGTCCAATTAATCTATACCACAAAACAAAACCACTCAACGTGTTATTTTACAATTATCTTCAATCATATAACAAAAAAGTCAATACATCAATACCTAATTCGAAAACAATGAAAATTTGCAAATTTCTCGCTGGTGTTGCCATTTAATATGCATTTATTACACTATAGATAATAAATTGCAAATCGCTTATAGGTTATTGACCGTAGATGGTATTGTGACCGACGCGGGTAGATTTGAAGAAGCACTAGATAAATGTGAAACACGTCAAACTGTACGTCAGGGATAAAACAAGTCGCAATTTTCTCTATACACTTGCCTGTAGCAACACCCCATCCTCTACATCCACCCAAAAAAAAGACTGTGTTTTTCAGCACTAGTCTCTGTCGTCTTCTTCTTTACAACAAAGATGCAATCAGCACTTGAAATTATTTTCTTGACGTTTTATGCCATATGACAGTTACTTTTTTATCCGTTTTTGCATAAAAATATATAAAATAAACTTTATTTGGAATGATACCATGTAAAGTTCCATTTCCCCTATAGCATTATATTAGCTATGTTTCCGAAGAACTTTACAATGTTTCGTAAGCATATGTTGAGGCATGAGAGAAAAATTTCAGAGAGTTGATTGCAATTAAAATTAAGGAACAATGGTCGAGAAGGAAACTGTTTAAAATTGCTAGTTTCATGGAATGAATAAATAAATAAATAAATAAATAAATAAATAAATAAATAAATAAATAAATAAATAAACAAATAAATAAATAATTAAATTAATAAATTAATAAATGAATGAATGGATGAATGTGTTTTTTTTTTCATTTAAACTGATTACACCGTAAATTGAATCGTGCTAAATTGAACAACCGTCATGCGCAAAAAACCCATTTTGATGGATAATGAATATTAATTTTGAAATATACAGTTGGCAAAAGGTAGCATCCAAAAAAAATGCTGAGTATAGAAATACAACGCTTTATTAAGGGCCCTGTCAACCCTCCATTTTCAGAAAGTGGTTTTGCTCTGTAACTCAGCAACGTATAATTAAATCCATATAAAAGTACACATTTCTAGATGTGAATTTGCATACTAAAGACGCTGGTCAAGTCAATGTTGGACAAAAATGTGAAAATTTTGGCCATAAGGTCCAAAAAAGGTCAAAAAATCAAGTTTTTGGCCCCAAAATTTACGGGAAAGCTAACTACACTTTGCTTTGGTAAAATTTTGAACTGCTTTACTTTTTAGAATCTAGAAAGCAAAATCTAGGAACGCTTTTTTCAATTTTTTGATTTTTTTTCTTCATTTTTGAAATATTGCCAAAAATAGGTCAAAATCCCACTGCTGACACCAAAATTTGTGTCAGAAGTGGGATTTTTGAGATTTTTTTGACCAATTTTTGACAATATCTCAAAAACTAAGAAAAAAAATCAAAAAATTGAAAAAAGCTTTCCTAGATTTTGCTTTCTAGATTCTAAAAAGTAAAATGGTTCGAAATTTCACCAAAGCAAAATTTAGTTAGCTTTCCCGTAAAATGTTGGGCCAAAAAAAATTGATTTTTGGACCTAGGTCCAAAATGACACATTTTGGTCCAAAAATGACCTCACCATCATGTTTTTTTTTAGTATGCAAATTCGCTTCTAGAAACATATACTTTTATTTGGATTTAATCATCCGTTGCTGAGTTACAGAGCATAAAATATTTCAGAAAACGAAGGGTTGACAGGGCCCTTAATCAAACTATCAATCAACGGGTAGCCCCTTTGAACCTCGTCGTAAAATCGTAACATGATAAAGTCTTCCTTTTTGATCAAAGCCTATAATTTATATGACATTATATTTATTTTTTTCTTTGGCCGTTTTTGGTGGGAAACTGTTTGCTCCTCTCTCATTCGGTTGTTTCCTCACTTCTGTCTCCGCCACTGGTTCTAGCACTTTGGGAGCTTCCACATATCGCATCACATTTTCTACAAACGGTCGGCCTTATCTCGAATTGCCTTAATGTCGAACGTTACGGGGACCCTCAAGAGCTCTCAAGGAAAGTTATGCCACTTATTATATGGTCAGATAAGCCACGGGGAGCCACAACGCCTCAACCCCGCAAATCCGATATGACATCGGTACATCTATGACTGCTTGCGTGCCCGGTCGGTCACCGGCCGGACGCCGCTGGTTATAGTTATAAGACCATAACTGAAGACATCGTATACAAGCCGCAAGATTTTCACTCGGAATTAAATTCTTGCGGCATGTTCCAAGCATCTCTACGGCTCTTGGACACTGGCCGGTGACCGCTCAGACACCGTCCGAACACCGGTCGGTCACCGGCCGGTGTTCGATAGGTGTGCGATAAGGGTAACACCCTGGGGGATACTTAGTACAAAAGTGATTACGGGGATGTGCCGCAAACTTGGGAAGAAAAATCAGGCTGTCTGGTATGCCAATGTAAAATGTGGTATATTGATGGGTCTGATTTGCAAAATTCTAAAATTTTGGATTTTCTTCCTAAATTTCAAACAAAAATCAAGAAGTTTTTGCCAAATTAGCGTAAATTTTCGGAGAAAATTTCAATTTTTGTATAAATTCGACTCAAAATTTGTGGAATTTGGTATATGGATGGGTCCCTTTTTCTTGAAAATTAGTATACATGGATGGTACAACATGGTATCAAAAAGTCTAGCCTATTATAAAAGTAGGGTCCACATGTTTATGTTTTTATCAATATAGGCCTGCGTAGTCATTATCAAAGACCCTTTACGGGAGTATTATCTTTAAAATAACATGGTCTAATTTTGGTCTAATTTTGAAATCACTTTATGTTTTGATTTACGTCGTACAGTATTACAAAGTTCCGTGTTATAATATTGTGTACAAAATGCATTGAACATAATTACAGTATTAGCCTATATATTATGTACTGAGGGTACCGTTTTTAGGATGAAAATCGTGGATTCAGCATTGTTTCTGGAAAAAGACACCACAATACAGTGGAAATATCAACCTTTGTTTGGATTCAGTAATTTAGATAAGAAGAAAATAAACATGATAAAAGAACACGCTCCGTAAATAACGATTCATTTGCCTTATTTAGGCTATTTGCGGACTAAAATAAATCCGATTCTGAATTTTGAAAATATAGTCCTTAGGCCTTAATATGTTAATATGCAGTGAATATTTCTTTTGAAGACGCTATCAACAAGATCAAGAACGAGTTGATATTCCAATGCCATTCATGAGGTGTCAAAGTCTCACATTTTGTGCTTCAAATCTACCCGCGTCGGTCTTCATACCAAACAGTCAAACAAACCTTAAGGCTACGGTCCCTAAATCGTCTCGCTTGGCTGAACGTCAAGTTTACCCCACGTTTTTGCCTACTTAAACATATTCGATCATCACAATTTTTAGTGTACATGAAGAATTAAGTCTCTAGATTATACATAAGCAGTTATTAATGATTTTAATGACAAGAACATGGTCAAAATGGTATCAACAGCTTACGATGAAAAAATATCATGCCATTTTCGCGAAAACCCTATAATTTCATGTGTTCCCGTGAACCGATTGCTTTTTCATTTTGTCAGGTTGAATAACAAAGACTAATGACATAATTATGTATTTTGTTTTAAATTTAGCATGAAATTAAATACTCGCAATGGCAATGGCAATGTAGCCAATAGCATGAAATTTTCCGGTTACATTTTCCGTTGTCGAAATTTCTCCCTTAAAGCAAGAAGTGTCAATCAAAGTTTATTATTTTAAGTGAAAAGAGTTCCCACGTTGCTCATTTAACTGTACATATATTTTATCTGGCATTCTCAGTAAGGTGACATGAAAAAAACAGGTCAAATTCATCGAGAAGTTGGGTAAAAGGTAAGAAAATACGAAAATGGACTTTTCAATACTTTTACTTTTTAACTCGTTTGTTTCACAGTTTGCTTAGAAGCTATATGTCCGAAAATGACCTCATATTTAATAACATCATATACTGTATACGATGCTGTATAATTTACTTACATCTGGTAGGTCCTGTTACAAAAAACGCGTATTTCCATTATAAAATCCCATGGCAAGGCATAGTGAATCTTGGTTGTTTTCATCTTCTTCAAGCCCGGTTGCCAGATTTTGCTAGCTGCAAGTTGGCACCTCCACCTTCTTGCAAAGTCTTCATGTCAGCATGCTTTCATTTTATAATTAATTTTGCGCCCAAATTTTGCGTACATGGCATAAAAGCTATGACCTTGCAAATGTACCACATTGAAAACATTGCAGTATTAAACCAAGAAGATGCAATGATCCCGAAAATATGTCTCTCTATATGGTCACACTGATAAAATAACTGCCTATCTAATATTTTGACGACATTGAAAAAAACTAAGAAAAACAGTCTATTTCATAAAATAGACTTTATTTTAAGTTTAAAATATAAACATTCTATAGTCTATTTCTTCGTATAATAAACTTCACGATACAAAGCGAAAATATTTGCTATAGTTACATGTCTAGACGTTTGTAGTACATAGGCAATTTTATTTTTTTATTTGAGATCGGCAATTACCTAATAACAGTATGTGATCAGAGATAGGCGGGATATAGGCTCGTATCCTGGAAGCTTTCAAGTGGGTGTTGGTTTAAAAAAAGTCGAGCTTTTGGAGGAAAATTCGTCGATTTGGTGCATCAACAAAACCACAACAAAAATAAATAAATAAATAAACATGTTTTCAGTATAATTTTACAACCGCTTGGTGAAGTATTTTATTAAAAATGTCCTTTAAGCATGTTTTTGTGCTTTTAGGTGTTTTTGTAGACTTTCAGGGGATTTTTTGAACACCTTTTTTCTGCTCCAGCCGCCTAAATAAGAGTCTGGCCAGGGATATAAAGATAGACAAGCACAATATTTCTGCCTGATTGACAACGTGTTTTGGGTTGGCGTATACAATGAGATACAATGGTATGTATATATATCATGACATGTTGTGAGACTCACTATCTAAAGTGACAAGGGTAAAAAGTAGGGGCAGGTTGGTGCACAATAAATAGGGGGTCATTCGGTACACAACATAAATAAAAATAGAGTCATCCAGGCATGTCCCTAACTATGGGTGCGGTGAGTGCGTCGCGCCCTTCCCAAATTTGACAATGTACAAAAAAAAAGTCCACAAAAATCATCAAAATGTCCACAAAAAGAATCCCAAAAGCACCAAATTACCTCTTTAACGATCGTTTTAGGATAAAATACACACAAAACGCTTAAGAGAGCACTGAAAACCCGTTTTTTGGCTTGTCATTTTTTTTAGGGTCGACCAAAAACTTATTCCTCCAAAAGGTTCATTTTTTGAAAATCCACACTCCCCAACAAAATTCTTGTTAGGGCCTGGACTTTGTAGAACATGTTCAAGAGATAAGCAATTATTTTAGTAGCGTGACGATTTGCTAGAATGATTTGACCTCAAAGTGCCCGACTATGAAAATACATGTAAACAGTGAGAGAGTTTTTTGGGGCGAGTTAAAGAGTGATTAAGTGACGAGTTATGGTGGATTCAGAGTCTGTCGATATGTATCGATCGATGCCCATCGACGCACAGTCTTTACCACGCGCTATTCCTTGTGCATAGCGCGTGAAAAGACTGCGCGTCGATGGGCATCGATCGATGCCTATTGACAAGACTCGAAGTGTACTATTTTAACCAAATTCCAGAGGGGCACATTTGGAACACTTACTCGAGTACAATTCTTTTACAATTCGAGGACTAAAAAGTGTACTAGAAATGTACTAACTTTTATAAAAAAGTACTAGATTTTAATAATTGTACTCGAAATGTACTATGATGTACTCGAACTGTGTTCCAAATGTGCACCTTAGGAATGTCGAGTACTAAGATAATAGAAGGAAAGTACATTTCTAGTACTGTATTAGAAATGTGCTGTAATTGTACTCGGATCTTGTTCCAAATCTTTTTTGGACAAATTTGTTTGGCTAAAAACACATATTTTTGACTAAAATGATGATGTATGTCAAAATTGTAATTGAGAGAAATTTGCACCTAAAAGCTTCTGCTTTTATTTGGGAGGCAAACTGGGAGGGGTCAAAAATGTGTTTTTTTTT
>JXSR01S053891.1:34053-49311 GCA_000969725.1 Ophiothrix spiculata
TTTTTTTAAAGAACTATATAAGGACCAAAACATATGTGAAAAAGAGAGAAAAAAATAGAGCCGTTTTTTAATTATAGGTCTTTTTGTCTTATTTATTTTGATTTTACCATAGAAATCAATGGTAAAAAGTGGTAAAACATAGTGTTTATCAAATGAATTTTTCTCAAAAACTAAGTTGGCGACTCCCCTTTTTTATTTCAGAATTGTGATCAGCACATATGAAAACCTCATATATCAAAAAATAAGAAAAATAAATAGAGGAATTCTATCTGTGCTAGGCCACCTTAACCGACATAAACCAATAAGACCATACGGGTAAGTAAACTAGTCCATATTTTTTTAATCATAACAACGTACCAAATCTTGCTAAATATTAAAATGCTCGTATGTTCAATGTTTGTCCATGTGTTAGCAACAAAATTAGCCCCAAATAATACCAAATCATGAAGAATTCATGTTAAAAAAGTATACAAAGTGATTTGGTCTTAATCAATCTTATAATCAATCATTACCAATCTCAAACACAATACAAAATCAACAGTTGACAATATTGTAGAATACAAGGGATATATGCTATGGATCTTGTAACAGAGTCTGATTGCTTCTTGCATACTTAAATTTTTTATAGAGTATAGTTTGAGATACATTCAACCAAAAATGCTGACTGTCTATACCATCTGATAAGTATTCCTGAGAAGGCAAATATTTGCAGCTACACAAATGACTGATAAAATATGCTGAAGTATCAAACCTATTATCTGTTCAAAACTTGTAAATGATTTTGTATACCCTTGACTTGAGAGTGATAAAAAGAGAGAGCTTATACAAAATAAGTTTACATGAATACTATTACAAATTTAAGCTAGTAGTTGATGATTTAGTACAGGGATTCCCAACAAACGGCACATGCACCAAATTTGGTGCTTTGACTAGTACAGATTGTCGCTATGACTCTCTCAAAAACAAGGAAATACATAAGAAATACACTCAAAAAGGGCACATTTGGTGCTTCGCCATTCCATTTTTTAATTTTTTGTGGCACATTGTAAGATGTAAAAACCTATTAAAAACCTTGGATACTTTCTGTATAAACTTAGTTTCCTGGTAAAATGCTATACAAAAGTAACAAATCCGTGTGAAGTTGATAAAATCTATTAAAAATACTTGTAGATGATTTCAGTATAAATTTGACTCCCTATCAGAGTGTGGAAGTTCATCTAACACTCAACTGATACCCTGTGTGATACATAAATTTCAGTATAAACTTGAATCTCAAGTTGTTTCAAAATAAATGCCCCAAAAACCTATCTATCCTTTACAAAATAGCTGAGCTGAATAATTTAATTGTAAACTTGACTATTAACCTGGGTGCAAAAGGTCACCTATGTTGCGTAAGTTTCCCTGCAAGAAGCTATTTCAGTGTGAGGTTTACTCCCCTTTGAGTGCAAGAATTAATACTGAAGTCATAACGCTGTTTAAAGTAGCTCTCATAAAATCTACAAATCTAAGAGAACGCCAGTAAATAAGGTAAAAAAAAACTTTGTTGTGTTAATTGCCCTCAGTAACCGACCCTAAAACTGTGAAAAATTAGGTCGGTGTTGGCCCAAAATTTAAAAACCCACCATTTTGGTAGAAAAACTCCTATTCAAAGGCTCATTCAGTATTATAAACAGGTACCCTATAAAAATAAAAGCCCTCCGAGGCACATTTATACCTTCAAAGTTGAATATAAGCAGCTGGGGAATCCAAAGCCTAAGAAGCATGCATTAGGATTTTTAGAAAATGACTGACCGACCTAAAATTTCAATTTTCTGACTTAGGGGGCTGACACAACAACCCCCTTTTTCAGTGTTCTCCTGACTCCTTAGTTGAGTGTAAATTATCACCACATGCTGAAGTCAGCACCCTGTCTGAATAAACCCGACTCCTTAGTTGAGTGTTAAATATCACCACATGCTGAAGTCAGCACCCTGTCTGAATAAATCTATCAATCCAAGAAAACTTAATTTCAGTGTAAAAACGTGACAGCCTAGTCGGGTGCAAAGATCCCCTTATACTGATGACTGACCGACAACCCTGTAATATGGAACTCATATAAAATCTAATTTCAGTACTCACTTGACATCCATATTGCCATGTTTAACACTTAAGTGGTCAATGTGGGAAGGGGTCCATATGGAAACATGAAATAATTTTTCGTCACCCTTCATGTAGTTGTCTAACTTTATGATATGCCTCACTTGGTTGTAAAAAAAAATCAAATCGACCCTCCTCCTCTCATTTTTTTTAGCATGAGAGGCATGGTAATTAGCATGAATAAGCATTTTTGGAAATTGCTCTTCAAATTTTGTTTCGTCAATAATAACGTAACTGTACAACTTTTTTTCAAATTTCATTTCAGGAATGTATTTGTACTTGCATTCTGTAAATATGAGCTAAATTTAATTGAAAAATTCAATTGGGAAGTGAGTTTTTCATTTTTTGGCAGGACATTTTTACCCAAACATGACAATTATTTTTTGGCTGCCATTTTGAAACGGTTTGTCTGATTTTCTTTAAATGTTTTCTTTATTTTGTCTCTTTTGAGGTATGTTTATCTATTGAGAATTTCGACACAAAATTCCTTCCCGCAAGTGCTTTTCTAATGTTGTGTCTATATGGACCCCCCCAACCACCAATGGGCATGTGCAAAACCTTGTGTATTAAGCTGCCTGTCATGCCTCTCAAAACACAATTGCTTGCATGAAAGACAATTGCTCAAATTTTTAATCTCTTGTTAATGGCACCAGGGGTCGATTTCACTAACATTATGATGCATCGTAGCTAACGAAGGGTTTAGCTCGTAACTACAAATAGACTTCAAGATGTGAAAAGCCTTCGTAAGTGTTCACCGCATCGTAAGGTATATGAATTATGCATTAGAAAAATCGAACCCTTTGTTAACGTTGTGTGGGGTCAAGAGGTGGTCGTTGCTAACGATGGGTTTTGATCTTGCGATGGGTTAACGATGCATTTTAACGTTAGTGAAATCGACCCCTGGTCATCCATTGTCGAGGTGACCAACCTGTGTGGAGACCTTTTAAGTAGTCTAGCCATGCTCACTGCAGAATCAAGCGACCTAGTATCTAGACCATCATCTATGTGGGTGATTTGCCGGTAAGTTGGTAATTTCTGTCCCGTGACTTACCGAGTCTATAACTTTGCATTGGTTTGCCTGTTTGAACAAATTTTTGTCAGTGGTTGAGGAACAACACTTACACAATATTTAAAAAGTGTTAAATTGCTGAACATGTAATTATTTTCTTAAGTTAGGTGTTTCTAGAATGTAACATCCCCCCTAAAAAAACGATGTCCCGATCCTTGGTGTGTAAACTTTATTTTGCTCTAATATCGTGGTAAGCAATTTGAACATACCAAAATTGCATGGAATGAATAAAGTATGATGTTGTAAGTAGAAAATTTGTTGAGAAATCTTTATTTCATGAGTACATTTAAAATAGTTTCAATTAACGTAGCGCAAATTTTCTGTCCCGCACTTTGCATCATCGTCCATAACGACCGTATTAGGAAACGACTGGAGAAAAATACTAATGCTTAGATGTAATAATTCCGCTGGTAGTGTACGCGATAGAGTGCTTAGATTTATAGAAGGGAAAAAGTTAAAAAATTTCTCAAGTAAACCTCGACTTTAAGTAACCCTTTGCTCCCGCCGTAGGTGCGTACCTTTATTCATAGTAATTACCGAACGGTTCTGAATGTTAAGATGCTGGAATTATTTTGCTATTTTTCTAGGAGTTACGTTAGTTCTGATGTTTAACTACACTATCACTCACGCAAAGATCGATCTAACATGTGCACTAGGCTGATTTTGAAAAAATCAAAATTTGGATTTTTCATCGGGCAACCCTCTAATTTGGTGAATTGTGGGTCAAAAATACCACATACAAAATTTTATCACTTTTTGTGAATATTTAGGGGGTGCTACCGACCTTTGAACTTTTGTGTGTAAAGTCTATGGGGTTTTGAGGCATTTTTAAAAATGCTTTCAAAATTGTTCTTTTGCATAAGGTATCAAAACAAAATCAATATATGTTATGTATGAGGGTCCACTTAAAGCAATTAGCCAAGAAATTGTTAAATAAAGTCATCAAGATTTCATAAAAACACATTTTGTTGAAAATTGCATCATTTGGGTGCCAGCAAAAGATTCAACAGCTAATGGCCAGTTGAAAAAAAATATGTTTACCGTTGAATGTTATAGCATTATTAATTATTAAAAATTCTGTCTTTGTTGGTAAAGCTATTATAATTTTAGATGTCTTGAACATGTTTTGCAACAAATTATGCCTTTTTATTTTTGGCCCTGTGATAATAGGCATACAATTGGTAAAAAATATCAAAATTCCAACAGCTGTAAAATAGCTCCACAAACAGAACTTACTTTTAGAGAGGCCTATATAATTCTCCAAGTAATTATTTTATTATTCAATATTCATTTTCAACATCATCAACTTGTTCAAAGTTCCTTTTCCGTCATAACTTGTCAGTTGCAAGCTGCTCCCTGGGGTTCATATCACAATACACTAGAATCAAGGGGATCATATGAGACAACATTGTATTGAACCAGTAGGTCAAAACACTTGAAAATATTGATAACCATTGTAACTATTCAATGTTTGTTAAAGCTAGTTGAGAGTGCAAATCCTTTAAGTGGTGTTCAGCATCTGGGTCATTAATCAAATATAAAATATGTGTGGTTCAAGTTACATAACATTTATTGAATTGGTTGTTTTGCATGGGATTTAATGATATGATAATTTTTCATAATTGATGTTTCAGAAAAGTTAGACTTCTGCAATGACTTAATTTTCTAATTACTCTTTTTAGCCAGCAATGTGAATTTTTGTGTTGTGTTAGAGTCTCAACTAGTTTATGTTAAAATCTAGCAGCTGTGCTATGAATAGGGTGTACTCCCACACCAGAGTTTTTTGTTTTTTCAGTTTTGTGAATTACCTTGAACTTGAAATTGTAACATATGTATATTTTAAGGAAGATATACATTTAAACTAAAACATCAAGACATTATTTAGCACATTTTTAACTCCAATCAGGAGAAAAACATGAAGTTCTATAACAGTCCCAAAACCCCATAGGCTTTACATACAAAAGTTCAAAGGTCGGTAGCACCCCCTAAATATTCACGAAAAGTGAAAAAAATTTGTATGTGGTATTTTTGACCCATAATTCACCAAATTAGAGGGTTGCCCGATGAAAAATTCAAATTTCAATTTTTTCAAAATCAGCCTAATGTGCACGCTCAGGTCAGGTGATCAAGTTTGTTAAAATCATTATCTACCGTAACGTAATCACCGTAACATTTTACATAATCGCCATCACAATGTTACAGTAATTACTGCGTGACGTGAATGACGCAACCTATTGTTACTTAAATGGGTTAAATTATGTTTACAAGATATGACAAATATGTTTTGTGCATGTTGTATTTCAGAGGTTATGTGTTCAGATAAAACAAATAGTTTGGATAGAAACGTGTGCCTAGCAGATATTTATGAATTAAGATATATTGCTTTGTGACGACAATGACTTTCCCATTCAAATGTGTGTAGAACGTCATTGCCATCACAAAATGCCAATTTTTTTACATGCAAATATCTATTTGTAACAATATCCCAGAATATTTATATGCAATCATAATGTCTAATATAAATCTTGATTACAAACTTTTCCTTTGTGAGTGATACAATTATTTTTATTGTCCAATATATTTTGGCTACATTAAATAAAGATCCAAGAAAATAATCGAAAGTTGATCGCAGAATAAGTTCTACATTGAAAAAATGCACAGGGACCATAAAAAGAATTACAAAATCACTTAGTATGTGTAGAATTGTGAAACAAATGTATCAAATTGGTTTAGGAATTAAATAAATACAATTCTCACTATTTTCTATGCTATTTTTATTCTTGTCTAAAAGTGTGACGGAGGTCGACGTTCTTGGAGGGCCCTCCGACAGAAATGTTTAGAAAATATGGGATGTTGGTGGTAAAGATTGAGCCTAATCATGTTTTTATAATTAAGAGAAATGCCTCTTTCACAATCAATGAGAATAATTAATAAAAACAAAAATTTAAAATTGTGTTTTCAATATCCCTAAATTACCAACTTACCAGCAAATTACCCATGTACCTAACCTCAGAATGTAAACTTTCAGTGTAATCTTGACAAATAATTATCATGGATAATAATAATCTATAATCTCCCTTGATGAGCACATCAGGTCCCCTCGTGCTGAAGTGACCAACCTGGGTGACGACCTCTTCAGTCTACTAGCCATGCTTACTGTCGAATCAAGCGACCTATCTGGACCATCGTCCGTATATAAATAGTCTTCAGTATAATCTCGACTCCCTCGTTGACTGTATCAGGTCACCTCGGCACGAGGTGACCAACCTGTGTGACGACCTCTTCAGTCTTCTAGCCATGCTTACTGCGGAATCAAGCGTCCTATCTAGACCATCATCTGTGTACGCAACCTCGGAATGTAGACTTTTTCTCAAGATACTCTTAGCTGGTGATCTAGTAAAGCTGGATGATCTGGGTGTCCTTGAGGAAGATGAAGATCTTGGGGTCCTGAAAAATTAATGGGAAAATAAATAAAACATAATTACATGGTAGTTGTCAAATAAATCAACAAATTAACAAATGTTAGGCCAAGGGAAAAAATAAGGTTTGTCTCAGAAACCGTTTGCAAAAAGTTATGTGGTATGCGATATTTCTTTTTTTTTTTCAAGGCTCTTAAAATTTTGACCCAAACTTACATGTGTGAAGTGCCCAGTTTCTAAGTACGCTCTCGCCCGTTTTAACTATGGGAAGTCTTGACAGTTGAAATAAAACGTAAAATTGCAACAGCAAATGACAGCAACCTGGACGGGGGGTCGATCGCTGGATTACTTTCAATAAAAAAAAAGAAGCAAAAGACCAGCGCGTAGCTCTACGCGCTAAATTGATTTTCAAAAGCAATGCGCGAGGGTTTCTGAGACAAACCTTTTTTTTTGCCTTATATGCCTTATTTCCCTACACATGGAACACTAAATATAATACAAATTGGTTAATATATTCAATGAAACCAACAGTTTTATCATGAATTAATTCACTTTTTGCATCAAAAAATTTCCTTGGTATGTTACCAGGTCAATTATGTTGTTGTCCAATGTCTTGACATTTCATACATTCCTGCTGAACAAAATTCAGTTCTTATCCAGTATAAAAAATGTCATGCATGCCACACATCATGTATGCCAAATACAGTGACTGATGAGTGACAATATTGGCCACAATTATAACTGTAAGTTACCATGAGTACTCGTTATACAATTTCTCTCGCTTGTAGGATTAGCTTCCCTCGTTGCTGAGTCTCACTTGTGTTGGTCACTGTATTGATTTTGATTTGGTCAATGGAATATATTAGGGGCAATGATGTGTTTGATATAGTAGTCAGAGAGGGGAAATGGTGAGTGGGTTGATTGGTCGAGGGATCTGGCTAAGATCTAATTGCACACATGAAACATGGAACTAACAGACTGAATTCAAAAATTATTAGGCAGAGTATGATCTCAATTGAATAAAGAGACTTCAATGACAAGAATGAGCTATCTACAGTAGATAGCGAAAAATGGGAACATTGCTTGCATCATCTTTATCTAATTTCAAATCAATAAATTTTGATTAAAATGGCTCCCACTTATTCAGTAATACTCAATATTATGAAAATTAATCATATATGAAAATATGTTTTACCTTGAACGGGGGAAAATGAGGGGGTATGGTCTCTTTACATTCCACACAGATTTTCGAGATAATTTTCTAGGTAACATGGTGATGAAAATCACACTAATTGAAGAATACATTTCATACTTTAACCCTACAATGCCCGTTTGTTCATCTAAGATTTCTAAATATGCTCAAAATGCCCTTTTACCATAAAATTAAAGGAAATGCATATATCCTAGTGTATAAGCTATAAGCTCTCCAGAGACTGATTATTTGTCAATATTCCATACAGAGGAGGGTGGTCGTGGCAACTGTTACTAGTTGCCGGACGGTATACGGTATCGTAGCCGATCCCCGGTGACGTCATGTCCTATACCGCCTCTGGTGTGAAGCCGTTGGGATTCGTGGAAAAATACTTCCGGGATGATCACTAAAATTATTTTCGTAATCGGTAAAAAAATATGATAACATATATAAAAAGTGGGGTTCACGCGTAAACCCCAGCGGATTTGGAATGACATAATTATGTTGATTACTATTACACTTTTGCATTTTTTGAGGAAAGGTAAAAATATGATCTTTGGAATTTTTTTCTTCAATACGTGAGTCACGTGACCCAATAGAAATACACGTAAATCGTACCCTGAATTTGCGTTTTAGAAATCCCTCGTCCCTAAATCTAGTGGATGCTATTTATCGTGTCCGCCACTGCCTGATTCCATATGTATTACCATATATCCTACCTCCTATAATACAGCTCAACATCATCATCATTAGAGCTACTGGATGACTCCTCTCTAGAATAGTATCTGCCTTTCTTTCTAGACGGTGTTACATAAACCACTTGAGCTGGTTCATCCCTGAAATTGATAAAAAAAATCCAATAACTCTTAGATGATTAATATCAGTAAAATATATTGAATTCTCTACAAGCCAGTAATATTGGCAGTCTTTGGTTGATATCCATGGATTTTCATTTAATGAGTGACTCATTAAATTAATGTCAAAATCTGTCATTGGATTTTCAGAGATTTCTTTGGTGACATTTTGAAAATGGTGTCAAATTGAAAATTCCAATCTGATCAAGGAATTCGTTCTAGCGGCCCCGTCCTTTGGAACTCGCTCCCTAAATCAATGAAAGAGACAAAAACTGTCAAACATTTTCGAAATGCTTTTAAGCAATCTCTCATTAAAAAGTACAAATGAACTTTCAAATAAGAAATTATCTCGTCACATCATCTTGTGACTCATGTTTTTCGATTTTTGAGCCTGTCCTTGTCTTGTCTTGTTATAGTTAGTATTTTTTTATGTTACCAAAGGGGTAGACTACTTTACAGGCCTCTTTGGCCTTCCAGCCTACTCCTCCATATGTTTTTAAAATTTTGTTTGTGTTATTTTGCTGTAAATCCTTGGTTTCTTTTTATATGGAAATAATAAATATGAATATGAATATGAATATGAGATGGTCTGGTCTGCAAGACCAGGGGCAAATTTCACTAATGTCTAAATCCATTGCAAATGCCGAACTTCATAGCAAAAGCGAGAGAGAGATCATCGGAAATTTGCGATTGATTTCCCACAACCGATTTCAGTAAGATTTTGTGATGAAATAAATCATTACAATTAAAGCATGATTTTGTTTGCGATGAACATCTTGCGGGTGCTTATGAGCATCTGCAAAAACATCGCAAATGGTAGTCATCACAAATTCTTGATATCACATGATTTTATTTTGCGCCATATTTAGACAAGATCATCACAAAATTTGTGATAGGCTTGTCCATGAAGATTAAAATTGAAAAGATGTTAGTGAAATGGAAAAGTCATGACAAATGATATTTGCAATGGATTCTAGTTTGCAAGAGTTTTTGCAATCATCACTAAAAATATAGTTATTGATATAGGCTCCAGAGCTCTAACAACTTCTTCACACAAACTTCAACGATTGTGATGACTCATCCCGAAAGGGGGGGACTTTGCAGATGACATCAATTTTGATTTTTACATTTCATCTGTTGCAGCATTTTCAAAGCTAAATAATGACACCTTACTTGTTGAAATTGATCAAGGCATCAAATTTTACATACAGAAAATATGCTGGAAATTCTCATTATTTCCTTTATTTTTTGCGACCTATTTTCACCTGTTTCTTTCAAAGTGTTCTGGTATCGCAAAGTCCCCCTTTTCGGGTGAGTCATCACAATTATATTGCTACTCAGCCTCCTTGCCCTCTGCCAGACTGTAACTCACTAACCATGACCCAACCTAACTCTGACCCGAAACATATATATTCTAACCCCACCTCCTTACCCAAACGCTTATCCCTAGAATTCTGGATGGGACTTAAGGTATACTTGGTAAGGCAGGAGCATCAAAATTCAATGCTTTTACATGGCTTCAAAACACAGCGAGATATATGTTCTAAAGTACTACATGCGCAAATCTTTCACCGGAATTTATTGGAAAAACATGACAAATAGTCCACACCAATTTCATGAAATAAAATTTGCTACAATAGGTTTTGTTTAACATATTAGATCTATTTTATGAAAAGATCATGATTGCCATATAATTTACTAGATTTCTCGTTACAGAAACACAAATATGACTGGGACAGTGTTTGCAGGTTAGGCGGACACCAAACAGCTGAACCCATTACCAGACTATAGGCCAAACAATAATTTATTGGGCAGTGTAAACAAAATTCCAGAGTACAGGGCCCCATCGTTTGTTAAATGCAACTCCTGCATGGATTTTTGTTTAAACTGTCCAATAAATATTTAGATTGCCCTATAACAGGATCGGCTCCCTAAGTTTCATACAGGTTTCCACAAGACCTTTGGAAATTAGTTTCTTCTAAAGATTAAAAATTAAAATTTGGCACTTTCGATTCTAAACTTGGAAACTTCCATACTACAGTATGAGCACCTTGACAACTGAGTCTATTTGAATGTATGTAACTTTCACTTCATCACCCAAAATTACCCACCTGATAACAACTGTAGGCTCTGTCGGCACCGTTTTTGCTGGATACGTTCGTTGATGGGTTCCATTCTCTGTTGCATATTGTTGGACAGGCTGTGATGACACATGTCTTGACATTGTTGCATATTGCTGGGCAGTTTGCGGTGGCATCGTTGCATAGTTCGAATCTGGCATGGTTTGATTTCCTGGGTATATCGTTGATTGGTTCGGTGGATGAGTCATTGGTAGATGAGTCATCGGTGGATGAGTCATCGGTTGACTCACAGGATTGGCCATTGGTGTACTCGTTATAACTGGTGCCGCATAGGGGTATCCTTGAGGGGTTGATTGTGGGTATTGTTGCATAGCTGGTTGGGGCTGGGGCTGCAGAGGTACTTGGTGCGAATTCAGACTTGGTGCAGGATTTGACTGCTGATATTGTGGTACAGTTGGTTGCGGAGCGGGAATTGCTTGATACTGATACTGGCCATGTGAATGTGCCCCTGAGCCTCCGCACATCGGACATGGCTCAACTCGAGTCGATACAAAAGCTCCCTCTACGGCTTGGGACACATATCTTTGTGGAGGTGGAGGTGAAGTATCTAAATCAGATACATGCAACCTTGGGGGGATATCAGTTCTGTGGGGCGATTCATTGGTCTCATATTCAGTTCTCATTGGAGGAGTCTGAGGTAGATGCGATCTGGAATGTAAATCACGTAGTGGGGTACGTGTATATGAACTTCTTGCTGGAGTTCTTGGATATGATTCCCTAGCTGGTGTTTTGGAATATGACTCCCTAGCTTGAGTTCTGGAATAAGACTCCCAAACTGGTGTTGAATAAGACTCCCTAACTGGTGTTCTTGAATAAGTCTCCCTAGTTGGTGTTCTGGAATAAGACTCCCTAACTGGTGTTTTGGAATATGAATCTCTTACTGGAGTCATTGAATATGAATCGTTCAAAAGTGGGCTTTCAGGTATATACTGATTTCTTAAAGTTTTCCTTAAACTGTCTCTTAAAGGTGCTGACTGTTGACCTAACATTGGCCTTTCTTCTGATCTATGACCTAACCTCTGACTTGAATTTGAATTATAGTTACCATTTGATATGGGTGTATTTTCTTTTTGATGCAATTTGTCTTTGATATCTTCCAGTTCTTGTCTTAATGCCTGTATTGCATCACTCCGGGTGCTTCCCATTACGGAAGATCGTCTTCTGGATGGATGTTCAAAGTCCATTTCATCCTCAATCAGAGATCTGTTAGGAGCAGGCCTACGAAGGTGATTAACTGGAGTCCTGTTAGGAACAGACTTTTGAATTTCATCCCAACTTTTTTCTTCATACATTTGTTGTTGCGGTTGATCTTTCTCCTTCAATTGCCTCTTCAACTCACTAATTTCATCCTGTAAGGCACGCATAGCTTCACTTTTAGCACTCACCCTGGTGACCTCTGACCCTGAGTCATATATTGCACTTGGTGATGTCTTATGAGTATGTGTTTTACTAGTTCTATTTGGTCTAATTGTTTCATTACTTGGTCTTAACATATGTGATTTTATTGCATCGGTGGAAGCCCGTGTTGGGGTCATATAGTCTTCAGTCAATTCATGGTCTTTGTAGCCATCATAACCATTTCTATGTGCATTTTTTTCATGTTTTAAATTCTGATTGGGCTGCTTCAGTGGTTGTTGCAGAGTTGGCTCTTTTCGCCTTGGTTTGTTTTGCTCCTTCGTTCGAGGAGGGGTTGTGGCGTGACTCTTTCGTTGGTGCTGCTTGCTCACGGCTGGGGTACTTTGGTGTGGCGGCGGGTGGATTAATGCTTTTGGAGAATGTTTGGAATGTGTTTCTCTGGTAGCTGTTCCTGCTTTTGAAGGCCCTGTAAAACAATATAAGTTGATTGTGTCAAAATCAACATATTGAAAGCAAATATGTTATACTTTGCTACATAAATCTTAATTTATGACAAAAACAACAACAAAAAACAGTTTATTGAACATCCTGATAGGCCCCTCGTTTCATGAGGACGAGGGGGCTTATCAACTTAGTCATCTATATGACCAGCTGATCCTGAGGATGTCATCATACGATGTCACAACACCAAACCTGGGATCAGCTGCCAGAAAAAGCCTACTGTCAGTAGGTGAAATGTTACTTCACAAAAACAGTAAGTGTTTTGTTTTTGCAAAGAACTTTGAAAGAATTTGATACCAAAAATCCTGATGAACCTATATTCAATGATCCTGATAGGTATTTTATGAGATATTTTGTCTTGTTAAAATTTCCAGTTATAGATCCTTCACAGTTTCTGCAATTTCATCTGTCGATATAATTCAAAGCAAGTCTTCAGCTGAATTCACGCTACTAGTAAATGCACTCAGTATGTACAGATGGGGATTTTTACAGTTCTGCCAAATAATATCAAAATGCAACACCACTTGCATCAATGCAAACTGAGTCGACATAGCTGGACAATTATTGCGTTTTCATATTGTCAACAGTCCCTTTGCGTTTTTAAGTGGGAATCAAAATGCAGTGAGTTTGCGGAATTGGGTTTGCGTTTGATATGAATTCAACTTTAAACCCCCTCCTACTGGGATAGTTTTATTTTCTTTTGAGGTTTTGATCAAAATGTGTACAATACTTGGTAGTTGAGTGTTATATCAAACATATCAAATGTAATTCATTTGCAGATAAAATTTGAAATTTTTGTCGAAACTTTTCAAAATAAAATCCATATTTACCAATTTGCCTACCTCCACTACTGCCTCTACTGTGCTTTCTCACTGGGACATGCGTTACTGTTTCTTCGTCACTCTCACTCATGATATCCCCCTCTGATGGAAGTGGACTCTCCCTGCTTGGTGCGCTTCCATGGATGGTTGACCTGTGACCTTGGTGTACCCTTTGGGCATGTGGTATCTGACTGGGTCCCTTATGCTCTTTGGTCCTGCATAAGCAAAATGATTACATCTATAGTAAGTAAAATGTGAATATATAAAACATTACACGTTACTTGCCTTAAACTTTTGTACCTTTGATTTCGACATTTCACCGGTAATAAATCATCCAATATTTAGTCCACAACCCACTAACTTACCATTTTCAATGCCTTGAAGGACATGAATATGCTTTGAGGGTATCATTGTGTCCTTCACAACCCTCAAAGTAGACCACATAGTAGTGGGTGCCCTAAATACTGGATGATTTATTACCAGTAAATGTCAAAATCAGCGGTACAAACGTTTAAGGCAAGGAACATGTAATGTATTTTCTTTGAAGAAAAAAATACAGGTGTTTATAAATCAATTTCCCAAATATCATGGCCTGATTAAAAACACTTAAGGGCAAATTCTGTCCATCAGCTCAGGAAAATGAGAAACCTAACTATATTTTAATCATGAAAAGAGAAATAGTTTCCACTGCATTTGTGGGGACTTGAACCATGGCTTATGGCAGGGGTTAGTCATGCATTACGAAGCGAGGGATCTACCGCTGAACTATCCAGGCAGCATTGAGATTGTGAACTGAAATCTAAAATATAAATATTAGAATGCCGTATTTTTCTTTTGTTTACATAAAAATTGCAATCCTTTACTTGCATCAATTGAAATTTGAAAGTAAATTATGTGAATGCTAATATTAGACAAAATGTAGATAATGTAGATATTAAAAACAGGCAATTCAGAGCTCAAATGGGTAGATCTCAAGAGTTGTAATTCACGTTCTGTTTTTCAGGCAAAACAACACCGGTTTGTTACATTATCATTCAAAATCAACACCACATATTTTTAAAATAATATTTGTAACTCAATAAGAAGTGTCAAGCCTTCAATCTGTCAAAATTTGAAAACAATTAAATTGTTGGAACATTATGAAATTATGAAGTTTCGGCAAAAAAGGTGTCAACCTTTTTGGAAATAGTGTATTGACGTCATTTTGACTTTGATAATGGACATGAAATCACGAGTAAAGATTCATGTTTAAACTAGAGACTCTATTCCATATGCACGCCAACAAAAATGTGATATTCTGAAAATGTGTAAGTAGGTAAAAATTTGCTGTAAACATGACATTACGGCATCTTGCTTGCGAAAAAGAACAGTAGCTTTAACATTTATTCTGTTTCACATTTCAAATGTGACCAGCTGAATCACAGTGTATCTCTGAAAGAAACACCTTACCTGTATTGATTAAATTTTCTTATTTTTGCACATTATGAGAACCTTTTTCAGATTTTCGCACCAAACCAAAACTACTCACATCATAGCCTCTACAGCAGTGGTGGGCAACCTACAGCTCGTGTGATCATTTTGTGCGGCCCGCCAAGCCCCCGAGGAAAAAAAATAACATGTACAATTTGAAATGGTTGCACCAAATACAGTTTTTATTGTGCGTGGAATAAACTTGTCATCTCAGAAATTTGAATTAGAAAATTCATTCAGATCAAAAACAGATCATTTGGCACGTTTCTCAAGAATTTTTGTTTTTGTTTGGTGGTGGG
>JXSR01S053901.1:0-15936 GCA_000969725.1 Ophiothrix spiculata
TCAGTGGAGCCAGTTTGTACCGTAAAACACATGTCACACTGAATCTCTGTGCAAAAAATGGAAGATTTGTCATCCGTGTAACAAGATGGCCCCTATTTGTTGATAAGGGACCTAACTACTACAACAGATCTTGTGAAGAGTTTATAAAAGTTACTTTAGAACGCGGACCGACATAAGATGACAAAAGACATGGCGAAGACGAGGACTGACAAGGACAGCAGAGTCGAAGACATGCAGACTTTATACAGTCTGATGATTGGGAACCCAATGAGCGTTAAAGCAATACTATAAGATTTTGATCAAGAATGGTTAAGAGTAAAAACAGCATAAAATAGAGGAATGTGACTATCTAAAAGCGTTTTCAAGTATATTTTGTGGAAAAAAAATGTTTTGCCACCAAAAAGTGGATAAAAAGCACATGCATGCTTTCTTATACTAATACATGTGGAATTCAATTGAATTCGATATCCCGAATTTAATTTAACAAATGTTAATAACAGAAAAAGTAAGCATCTTTGAGCCAAATCGTTTGGAGGGTATTCATATCTACCAAAAACAAACCCATGAAATTAGCCAAAAAAAAAATCAAAAGTCATGGGTGACAAGGAGCGCTTCATTTTTAACACTTTACAGTATTGCTTTAAGTGAGGGTTTGCCATGAAACTGTCAATAACGGCTGCCTTTCCAGAGGTCTATGCTTAGAAATTTGTTTCTTAGCACGCCTGTAATGGGCTTGTGCATTCCTAATTCCAACGATAGTCAACTGAAAAAATACTGTTAAATTATGCTCCCATGATGTGGTTTTAACCCACTGATTGAGCCCTCTCGACTATTTCTGGAGTACGGACTCTATCGGGTCTGTCATGTTTTGACACCACTGAATGTACATACGTGTATACGGAATGGCTCGGGTCTGTCATGTTTTTGACACGTGTATTCAGACTATATAGTTCGTCGAAGACAAGCATACTTTATCCCGTCTGATGATTGGAAACCCAATGAGCGTTAATACTACAGTCCCTTTACTGCAAGTTTTTACCTACTTACACATATCAGAATATCACAATTTTTGGCGTACATATGGAATAGAGTCTCTAGTTTATACATACAACTTTACTAGTGATTTTACGTCCATTATCAAGGTCAAAATTACGTCTACTTCGAAAAATTGACGCCTATTTCGCCGAAACCTCATGATTTTATGATTTTCGAACGATTCGACTGTTTTCAAATTTTGACAGATTGTAGGCTTGATACCTTTTATTGAATTACAAATAATATTTTATGAATATGTTGATTTTGAATGATAATGTAACAAGCCCGCGTTGTTTTGCCCGAAAAACCTGACGTGAATTACGACTCTGAGTTCGCCTTGTTTGAGCTGTGAATTGTCTGTTTTTAGTATCTACATTATCTACATTTCTGATATACGCATTCGCATAATTTACTTACAAAAAGAGCATCCCAATGAGGCAAAAAATGCAGTTTTTATGTAAACAAAAGAAAAATACGGCATTCTAATCATGTTTTAGATTTTAGTTCACGATCTCAACGCTGCCTTGATAGCTTAGCGATAGATCTCTCGCCTCGTAATGCATGACTAACCCCTGCCATAATCCATGATTCGAGTCCCCGAAAATCCAGTGGAAACTATTTATCTTTTCATGATTAAAAAATAGTAAGGATTCATATTTTCCTAAGCAGATGGAGGTCATCAACCCTTAAGTGAGTCAATAAATTAGGATAAGGTATCGAAAATGAGAAAAAATTGCTATTACCTTACGTATTTCATTGAACAATATACAAAGAATCATGATCCTAACATTCTTATTTTTTACAATACGTGTGTTTACAAATTCCTACTTTCTTGGCTCTTTATCCACCGGCTCTTTACCCAGCAGATCCCACGTCAGTCTTCATTGCTGTTTCAGGTATAACTACATTAATTAAAATCATGATTTTTTTTCTTCTCATATGCGAATAGTGTAGAAAAAGACCTTTCATATAATATCAAACTTTCCTCAATACGTAAAGCAGTTTCTGAAAGAAAAAAACCCACGTTTTTCATTATTTTTCAAAGTAATATGAAACAGATCCCTGATTTTTGATGGAGCTAGTTCTGACGCAAGTCCTTCAACGATATTAAACTCAAACAAAGAGATGCGCAACAATCAGGACATGTTTTTTCACGTGAGTAGAAAATATGGTGAGCCAAATAATCTCACCCTCCCATATCATATTTTTGACTGTATTATCGTATTATTATTTGATGTATGTTACGAAAATGCTGATTTGACTCCATTTTATCTTAGTGACCTCTTTAATCATGTGAACAAAACTATATTCGTAACACATCAGGTGATTTAATTGTTTAATGACGTGACAACATCTTATCATAATTTAAATTGTGTTAAAGATATATCCATTAATTCTAAAAGAACAATAAAAACACGTTATGATCAGGTGGTTCTTGCCATCCAAAGTGCAAGACTAATAATATGTTTAACACCGCAACAAGGTTAAAAGATTTCCAAGACCTGGGCCCATATTCATGAAACCCTGCTAAGGGACGGCTTCAAAACTCAACCGGCGGTTGTCTGCCGGTTCTTGGCAGTTCTGGTAGGAAAAGTTAGCTGGATGGTCAAGTAAATTTGCTTGGGTGTATTTGGGTGTGACGTTTAGTTAGGTCCAATTTGAATTTAAATAATAATAGACTTGCAAAGTACAACAAGATATACCACACCTACTACTGCATGGAATGACTGGAGAGAAAATAATTATGGCGTGGTATAAAACAAATATATGCAATTATTTATATTTAAAGCTAATATAGAGAAATATGATATACTATTAATAACTTTACGATCAACATTTTGTTAAAAGCTCTTAATAAAATAACTCCAACAAGACTTTTTTTGAAAAGTTGAAAATTAAATTTAAGCACATATTGAATAAATTGTTACAGTGTACTAGAACATAGAAGAAGAGATCCATAACAATGACATATAAAAAAATCTTATGTTTAATTTGCCTTAACCATCGTCTAACCAAACCTTTTTTGTAACACGTCTAAAATCCCTAACTTTTTGGATTGGAACCCCTATGACTCTGGTTTTGCTATCAATAGCTATTCAACGATACCAAGATCACATATATCGGCCAAGACGTTACGTAATTATGACGTCATGAAGGTCGTTTAGGTTGAAAAATCGGAAATTTGGCCAAAATGGCCACCAAAATCAAATGTTTTCTACACAACGGAATTTCATTGGTTTTTTTGCATATAATGAAGGGAAATGAAAATCCTAACATACCCTTCAAGTTTCAGCCTCATAGCATGCGTATTTTTTCAAAATGGCGATTTAATTTTTCTTCAAAAATGTCGCCTGGTTGCAACATCCCCCATACCCCCGGGCCCATACCCCAACTTTGACGGCCTACCCTAACCCCATCTTAGGTGGTACCCCCTAATTTTTTCATCAAAATGACCGCAAAGGGTGTAAAAGAGATTACCCAAAAGCCTGGGGTAGGTTGCTTTGTTTTATGCTGCGGGGAAAAACCTTGGGGACTGGTTAGGCCATGGTTAAAACAATACCATAAAATATTAACCAAAAATGGCTTTAAGTAAAAGGGGCCAAAGGGTATATTAAGGTGTATATTGTCAAAACTTGTCAATAAATAAATAAATATGTAGGCCTATGTGCTTTCCTAATACAGGTGGAATCCCGAAATTTAATTTCAAAAAGATCAACTTTGATAAATTAAGCATATCGAAACTAATAAAAACCTTTCACATCATATAGATCAAAACTATGGTTTCAGTACCTAAAATTATACTTAATAACAGTTTTGGTTTGTTTTACTTTATTTATCATTTGGATTTTTAACAAACTATATATATGTAAATCTGCATGCATGTTTTTCTTTCAAGTTCATTAACATATTAAGAGTTTGACTTTGTTAGATTCTAGTGCTCTTATATATCCATGATACAGGCATATTTTCTAATTCGGATTGTCTTATTTCACTCTACACAAAGACATCATTGGTGGCGGAAGGTTGAAATTTTAGAGGGGGGTAGCTATTTTTATAATAAAAAAAAGAGCAAACATTTTGAAAATCTGTTAATTCAGATAAAAAATCTGCAAGTTTGCGCAAAACTTTTCAAAGTTTGATTAAAAATTGACATAATATCTGAAAATTTGCGCGAAGCGCACAATTTTTGTTTGCTATTTTTACACATTAACATTATCAAAAACAAAGAGATATTCATTTTTCCTTTCTTTCTTCTCAATAATTTTGTGAACTTTTTATGGGACATGTCACCCCCTATGAAAGAAATTATCTCAGAATCGTGCTTGTCTCAAAGTGCTTTGTACTAACTAAAACGATTGTTTGTTTAATCTTTGATAATCATAAGTAAAATGAACCAAAATTAAATTTCTAGTTGCCTGCTAAGAACTTAGAGCTGCCCCAGATCACTGCTAACGTTTGAAGTAAATTTAGCAGACAACTAACACTAGCAGGGTTTCATGAATAACAATTAGTTGTCAGCTAGGCCTAGCATGCACTTTAAGGGACTTTTAGCAGCCAACTAGAGTTAGCAGCAGGGTTTCATGAATATGGGCTCTGGGCCCTAATTTATAAAACTTAAAATCAACCTAAGTCATGGGACTTAGGATAAATTGTTTATCTGAACTCTGGATAGAATTTTAAATTATGAGTTTATATTAATGCTGTTATTACTATTATCTTCTACCTCATAAAGGAATTTAAAATAAAGACTTTTTCTTATTTTTTTTCCATATAACAAAAGATAGGACGAATCCTACAATTAAGACTTAGGTTGATTCTAACTTTTATGAAATAGGGCCCTGGTTGTTCTTTCAAGATGATTGATCTAAATTCATTATTATTATTATTCTGAACGAGAACAATCATGTCTTGGCTCATTCCATAGAAAATGAAACTTTTTCTGACTTTCAGCAAAATATCGGCTTTTTATTTTTGTTTTACATATAAGCAGGTTTTTCATACATTACGTACGTGGAGCACATATCAGTCATACTGCAGGTCGCATAATTTCCCTTTCCCCTCTCCGATTTTAAGCAGTGAAATTTTTAATCTGCCGTGCTGTTGATGTTAAACATTAATATTAATGAGTCAGAAAAATATTTTTTAAAGCCCTGTAAAATCGAAAATATGGATCTGAAAAATAAAACATGTTGCATATTTATGTATAAATATTGTGTAAATGTAATGCAACTACATTTTTCGAAATATGTGTGACATTTCGTACAATTTTACGGGTAAATTATTTCACGCGATGAACCTTCAAGATATGCCGATGATTTTCCCTACAAATATTAATTCAGTGTAAAATATATATTTATGCCGATACGTTTATAGCAAAATTTAGACCTTTTTCTTCAAGTCCTGTGAAAATCTTGCGTTAAAATGTGCTAAAACAAAATTAATGTAACGGTTGCTTTTGTTTACCTTTCTGACACAAGATTTAAAAATACGATATTTCTCTTATCATTGCGCATGCGTAACCAATTATTGTAAATATGACAGTATATATCTTTAAATACCCGTCGAATACACAATCAGCCAGCTAATCTACTGGTTAGCAGTCTGGGCCCATATTCATGAAACCCTGCTAACCCTAGCTGGCAACTAATTGTTATTCATGAAACCCTGCTAGTGTTAGTTGTCAGCTAAATTTACTTCAAAAGTTAGCGGTGATCTGGGGCAGCTCTAAGTTCTTAGCAGGCAACTAGAATGTCATTTTGGTTCATTTTACTAATAATTATCAAGGATAAAATAACCACGTTAACCATTAACTGCATAAGGGGATACCATGGTACCCAACATTTGTTTTTTCCGTTCTCGCATTTTAACGCCGCAATATTTCGAGTTCTTAATTTTTGTAATTGGCGAAATAGTTGTTGTAGTTGTCTTATTTTTTAACTGGGGAGGGGGGAGAGGTGCGAAAAAAAGAAACAAATTGCCCATAAAACCGCCCGTAAATTTTTTTCCAAATTTTAATTCAACAATGCCAATGTATTCATGATCTCCTAATTTGAGCGCCAAATTTCATTTGAAAATTCCTTCGGAAATTTTTTAATTTTGGCCAAAATTGAGATGTCGTGAAACGAAAATCGGTAATTTGGTCGCAGTTTTCAAACGACACATATTTTTTTTTCTGAAATATGGTTTTGATTAGTGTACCTATATATGGTGTAAATATTTTTTAAAAACTTTCGGGCGGATGGAGTTTTTATAAGGGGGATACCATGCCCCCCCCCCCCCCCACCTTATGCAATAACGGCAGTTAAGTGTTAAGACAATCTATTTAGTTAGTAGAAAGCAGACAAGCACGTTTCTGAGATAATTTCTTTGTAGAGTAAAATTAAGACAATCTGAATTAGAAAATATGCCTCTAACAAGAAAATATAAGAACACTTAAATCTCACTAGACTTGCTCCAAGTCTCTGTTGTCCTATATTCTCTAAAACTAAAAGGCATATTTCAACTTTAATATTTCTCAAGCACATAAGTGCTCAAATTATATAAGGAACAAATTAGAATTCACTTCTAATTTCATTGAAGTTCCTTTATAATTTCTAACATGATTTTAACACGGCATAATAAAGACCAATCACCAATTCATTACCATTACTCTATTTGACCATGGGATTTTAAGAAAGATCACAGACAAACAGTAAACACATCCTGAATTCATTCATCACCTTCCAGACAGACAGAACCAAGTTCATACTTCCAATTTGACCATGGGTCTTTATGCCTACACCCCATTCCCTACAACAACCAACACATTTGAATCATTTTATATTTGACTAAAATCAAAGCATCTTCACACCAACTTTCCTTATCTCAACTAGCTGACAAACTGAATTCAGGGGATACATAGGGAGTAAGAATAGATAAAATAATGTCTCTGTACAGATTATACTGGATATGGAAGCGGTGCTTACAGCCAGACACCTTGAGCAAGGCTAAAATCTCACAACTAAAACTCTTAAAAAGAACTTAAAGTGATTCAAAGAAAAACATGCATGCAGGTTTTGTTCGTTAAAGAATCCTACTGATAAAAATAACCTTTAAAGCTTTACTACCGGAAAGAAAACAACAAAAACTGTTATTGAGTGAAACAGCTTTCAATAAGAGGTGTGGAGGGTTGTATAAGTTTTCGATATGCTTAATTTTAGCTATCAATTATCAAATGAGGGGTGCTCTGGCAAAATGAGAGGAAAGTCGCAAATTTCAAAATCGAGTTTATGACATATTTGAATTCTCTATAATCTCACCTTTTGAAAGATATATAATATGTCACACTTTCCTTCTCCATTCTTCATTTAAAGATCGAAATCCAAAGCAGTTCACTGAATATATTGCAATACAAATTCGTTGCAAATCGATTGCAAAGATACTGATTACTACAGTGTATAATAGCAACGTGCAATCAAATAACCGTGAATAATTGTACTTCCTGGCAAATTTGACCTTCAAATCTATAGGTATAGATAGACACTTATGTATTAAGATGTTTTATATCAAAAAACGAAATTTGACTCTTTCATCCTATTTTTACTTTAGATGCCATTTATTCAAAATGAAGATTTGCGACTTTCCTCTCATTTTGCCAGAGAATGCCTGTTTAAGGGTAAATGCTCTCCATCTACTCAGAAAATGTAAATCATAACTATTTCTTAATCATGAAAAGAGAAATAGTTTCCATTGTATTTGTGGGGATTCGAACAACGGCTTATGGCTTGAGTTATTCATGTATTAAGAAGCGAGGGAATAACGCCCGAGCTAACTGAGCAGCCTTGAATTTTTGAACTGAAATCTAACACATAAACATTAGAACAAGATGGAAAGTTTTCCGTGTCATGAAAAACGGAAAAAGTAACGAAATTTGCACGCACACAAAAATGCGGATAACAAGGAAATTCACGGATAATATGGGTTTTTTTTTTCAGTCCATTCAAAGCCGTAAATTAATTTCTTCAAAAAAATCCAATCACTTTTTTAAAAATTAATCAATTTTTACACAAAATGTTCTTGATGCAAAGTTAATACATCAAACTACCAAGCGGAGATAGTCAGTTTGTATTTATATTGGCATGATCATAAATGTCTGTGAAAGTATTCAAATGTAATGTTTAATGATCAGTACTAGTTTATATTTGTTGAACAAAGTGTAGGCTTTGAATAAAACAACATAAGCATATATTTGAAATATATACTTTGTTGTGTGAGGAAAAAAAACCTGAATTAACTTTCATCGCTTAAAATACATACTTAACAAGATTATCTATTGCTTGTACATTTTATTTTCTGAAAAAATCCCTTAATTGATTTTGATCACAGAAAAAAAGGCAAATGTTGATTGTTAAGTTATCGTATACCATATTTCTTTGTATTGGCTTGAAATATAAATTGTTGCATATTCTCTAATCGGTTTATACCACGGTACCATATTTTCTCTCCAGTCATTTCATTCAGTAGCATGTGTGGCATAACTTCTTGCACCTTGCAAGTCTATTGTTATTTAAATTAAAAGTGGACTAAACTAACCATCCCACCCAAATACACTCAAATAAATTTACTTGACCATTCAGCTAACTTTCCCTAGCAGGCAACTAGTTAGCAGGGTTCTTAGCAGGCTTTCATGAATAAGAAATTAGTTGGCTGCTACGTAGTTGCCAGCTAGGCATTTTAACAGCCAACTAGGGCCTAGCAGGCAACTAGCTTAGCAGGGTTTCATGAATATGGGCCCTGGACTTTTAATCTCAGAGCCTCGGGTTCGAACCCCGGCGGAGTCGTTTTGATAAATTTCATTTTTTTTTGCGTAGCGTATTGGTTTTTCTTGAATTATTAACGAATGACATTCTCGAATTTTTGGCATGATAAAAGAACCAAAAAGGTTACTTTTCAGTCTGGAAAATAAATGTTGCATTCATTGCATATACTTCAGTGCAGCGAAGCCATTCAAAACAAACTCTGACATGAGATCCGCGCACGGTTTCTGACGTCAGAGCTAGACAGTCTGGTCCAACTGCAAATTAAGGAACGGTTGCATGATACGGCAGCACCTTTCCCAATCTGGCAAGCATAATACCCAGAATGCACTGCGAAGCCTTTAGAATTTTTAAAAATCTTAGCTGTGAACCAAACGACTCTTTGGTTGGTATTTATTTTTGGTACACAGCAACAGGGTCATATTTGGAGGGTTTTCACCAGGCGGAAAAAATATTGACCAGGAGGAAAGTATTTAAAATGATATAACCGTTTTTAACGGTTTTCTTAATTCAAATTTAAATAAGGAAAACAATTAGTTTTTAACTGTAAATGTTGAAAACCTTCTTAGAGTGGAGATTTGTTGAAAAAATAGCAAATAAGTTCTTATATCTAAGGATATTTAAAATTATAAAATTTAACATTTTTAATGGTGCAGTGCATTGTGGGTACTCATGCTTGCCAGATTGGGAAAGGTGCTGCCGTATCAGGCAACCTTTCCTAAATGGGCAGTTGGTCCGGACTGCTAGAGGACGACCCGGCGTGACCAAAGGTAGTACATATCGAAATTTTGATGCCCAGCTATGCAATATAAATTGCAGGCAAGTATGAAGAGCCGATATAAGGTACCTTTCGTACATCATATCAACGTACACACTGAAAACGTTAATTAGTCAAAAACATGTCTTATTTGACTAATTAAAAATTAGTCATGCAGTGTGATTTTTTCAAATACTGTAAATGTCTTTGAAATGTTGAAAAACAATTTTTAGTGTTTAAAGATAGTTTCCATCTCTAAATTGTCAATTTGTAATCAGTTAATTATTAGTTAATTGATAATTGATCAATTACAGGACTAATTAGTGAATATCAAATACGTCTTTAATTAGTCAGTTGACTAATTGAATGACGCAGGACTAACTTTATTTAGTCACAATGACTAATATAATTCTTGATTTGTCATTGCAACGGACTAATTAATGATAAATATCCATTAGAAATTAGTAATTTAATTCGTCATTCAGTTAGTCCTGCGTCATTCACTGAGCTATTATCTGAAGGGGAGAAATTCTGCATACATTATAGTACATGTACAGGATGGTTCGCAAACATTTGTATAGTATAAAAAAGGCTGTCGTAAGAATATCCAATTTTCATGCGCTTCTTACTAAATATTGTAAATTTGGTAATGACCATTAATTTGCAGGTAATGCATACAAGAAAAAGGTTATGACCGATAAATAACCCCCCAAATGATGATGTTTTCATGGTTTTTGATCATCCTCTATAAGCTAACAACAATTAAATTGGCCATCAAGTTTTTTTAGTTTATCAAAGGCCATCAATGCACCCTTCATTAATATTTGTTTCATTTTTTATACATTACCTTACGCGAGGCGTGTTTTACACAAAATTATCGCAATATTTTTAGTAAATCTGATAAAGAAGTGTTGTCGCTCTCTTTTGACCAAGTCGCTAAAATATATTAATTCCACAACCGTAGATTTTAGGTAAAACGCAAAGACCTAATTTGATCTCACTCAAGGAAAATAAACACTAGCAAAATCAAACGAAAAGACACTTATATTTCCAATATTTTCATTTTTTTAAATTTCAAAATGTTTTCATAACATTTATGCTTCTAAGTGCAAGTTTTATTTGAGATTCTATGCTACTTTGGCGAGTTTACAGGCTTTTTAAACTAGGGGATCCGAACTCATGAATATTCATACGCATGTCAAAAAGGGCGTTTCCTGTAATTTTCCATGAATAAAAAAAATAAAATAAGCGATATTTCAGCGAGCTGAATTCCGGTTGTGAATGAGCTATGCAAAATGCAAGCAGTTTTACGCCTTGACATTATGTCAGACTACATGACCGTGAACAATTGTGCAGCAATGCGAAAGTGCACAAGCTTATAATAATTGCAACCAAAATAAGCTACAAGTTGTAGCTTATTTTATATTAAAAATTTTCAAATTATATTAAATTGCAATTTTTAAAATTTGGACCGCAAAATCTCTGAATTTTGCTAAAAAGTTGCCAATTTGCAAAACAAAATTTGACAATTGGCGACTTTCAAAGTAAAATGTTAACATATTCTTGCCAAAATATTTGATATCAGAAAAAGTTGCCAATTGGCAACTTTTATTAGAATATTTTGACAAGGCAAACAAAAAGGAATTTGATAAAAGTTGCCAATTGGCAATTTTTCTGACAAAAGTAACAATTTGATCAGCCAAAATGTATTTTGAGTGATAAAAGTTTCCAATTGGCAACTCCAAACGACGCCAATTGTCAACTTTTTGTGCAAATTTGACCAGACAAAAAAGGAATTTTGCTATTTATTACAATTTGAAAATATATAATACACTGAACATAAAAGCATGCGTAATATTATATACATACAGTATAACTATATGCAGCGGTAGAAATATATGTACCCACATGCACATGATAGTCTACCCAGGGTTGCGCAACCCTGGGTAGAAAACATGAATACCTGTTCCAAAAATGGAAGATTTGTCAACTGTGTAACGACTTTGGCCTTAAGGGACCTAACTATAAATGTACCAAATAAGGACGAGCTATATATGTATCATGTATGACAGCGCCGCCCAATGTTTGAATTAAACTGATAACGATTATCGACTTATGAACAATTTTTCATTTGACAACCACTGAGTAGGACAAAGCAGATAGGTGAATACATAAAAGAGTGAACACTGATCAACACAGAAATTTGGCGGTGTGTAGAAATTTTTAAGGTAAGATATTTCCGATTTGTATACATTTGGGTCTTGTACTTTCAAAAAGTCAACGTGATGATGGCACGTGTGATGGCACCAATTATTGAATAGAATGACTTTAAATCCAAACAAGCATATAAGACACAATCGAAAGTTGAATATATCAGAAAAAAAGAGTTTATAAACCAATAAAGTTGAAATATCACCTCAGATTGGTGGTAGATACGAAATTGTCCATTTATCAATAAAAAAAGGTGATCAATTGATAATTGTAGTGACTACACTTTACACCCCGCTAATGTAGTCTCGCCTGTACTGTAAGTCCTGAGAGGGAGTTTAAGAAGAAATTTAAGGGGAAAAAAGATTTCGAGGTCAATTTTTAAAACGACACCTGAGTCAAGGTAAATCAATATTAAGGCTGAATGGTGGAAAAGAACATTTGGCATTTGTATAATGCAAGAGGGGTCTCTGCAACTTAATCGAAGTGATAGGGGAAGGGGTATACTTCAATGTGGAAATTTGGCTACCGAACAGTGACGTGAATGACCCTTCCCGACTCTCTTTCAGTCAAACAATGAGTATAAGCTAGCCTCTGCCCTTCAGTTTTCAAGACCCTACTCTTGACTATACATCAGTTCTAAAGACCCTACTTCTGCTCTGCACATCAGTTCCCAAGACCCTGTAATTTTGCCCGGTTGAACTTGAAGAGTTCCCAAGACCCTTCTTTTTGCCTGGTTTGTCAGTTCTCTAGCCTCAAAAATTCGTGCCGCTCGTGGCACACCCCTCAAAACATAAAGTGAGTCCCCCCCCCCCCCCCCCCCCCCCGGATTGAGAGATGTTGAAGGATAATTTTATGCTTTGCTTTCAAGCATTCTCACTCTATTACAGATTTTAAAAATCTCATAAATGCCACTCTGTTTTGAGAAGTGAAATGACCTTGACCCAGGTGTTGTCAAATTTCACGTTTGGTTTTTTTTTTGACGAATTTGAGTTGTTTTCCCTTACCGGTTCATGGGAAAATTTATCACATTCGGAGTTACATTTCTCGCTCAAGTATTTTACCTAAATTAAACCAAAAGCAACATAAGTTGCTCAGATATTTTCCTCATAATCGAAAATTACATTAAAAAATGGCAAAACATTTTATTCAAACTTTATGGGCAGCAGTGTATATAGACAATGATAGAGTATGTCCTAACTTAATTGTAAATTGTTGACTTCTCATAGGGGAATCGACATAGCCCCCACCCCTCCTTTTTTTTTTTTTTTGGGGGGGGTTATGGGGGTTGAATTTTATTTTTCGCATGTGCGTATTTTGTGTGTCTTTTGTTCTTTTGCCAATTTATTTTTATACCATACATCAGCATATTCCCACCATTGCACGAATTCTAACGTGTGTGTTTTAAACCCAACGGACGCTTAGGAAAGGACATTATGACAATAGTCACTTTGAAATGAATACACTGATTTTCCAAGAAAAAATTGTATTTTTTTTTAACTACCGATTTGAATCCATTTTTTCCCTAGTAATCACCGAATCAAATGTCACACTTTACTGCACACTGGGTTGATTTGTAAGTCTTTTTTGTTTTTGTTGCTTTTGACAGATGGCTACACTGTTAGAACGTTGGGCAAATAATTTACCCAACGTTGGTTCAACTATGAACAACCCAACTTCTGGGTAAATAATTACCAACGTTGGGTAAAATGTTGGCTAATTACCTAACTGTTGGGTAAAAGTTTTGGCTAATTACCCAAATATTGGGTAAAATTTAACAAACAGTTGGTTAAAATTATTTACCCAACAAATGGGTTGTTCATAGTTTAACCAACGCTAAAAAATTGCCCAACAGTATAACAGTGTACCAATTTTCTAAAAAAAACACCCCGAAAATATCAATCCAAGCATCTTGATGCAAACCCTGGAGAAAATCGAGTATAATTCTAGTACAAGATTGGAATGTGCACATTTGGAACACAAATAAAGTTCAATTTTAGTACAATTCTAGTACAAACAATTTGTACTAGAATTGTACTAAAATTGTACTAGATTGATGTTCCAAATGTGCACATTCCAACCTTGTACTAGAATTTTTACCAGTTTAAAATGAGCCTGCTCAATGGTGACTGTAGTACCCCCATTTTACGATTCTGGATGGTTACAAAAAAAATCGTTTTTTTCTTGAAACCGAGCAGCATGATCCTTTTTTGCGTGTTTTTCTTTGCTCAACGAACTTGGTTTCAAGTTATGTACACATTTCATTTTGACTAACAAGCAAACTTATAAGCCTTTTTTTTTTTGCTTTCAACAGATGGCCACCAATATATCTGATAAAGAAACTCAAGAAACCGCAATGGAGCAAGATACTTTAAAACAGCCACTACAACAAGACCAAATTGGTAAGTTTGTTTTTGCCTATGCATCATATATCGACATTAATTCACCACTGAGTTGAAACTAGCTTCAGTGTGTTGGTGTATTGGAATTTGGAGCCTTTCAATTTCAAAATTAAATTCCAGTTTCTTAAACTGTTCCTTAAACTGCGCATACTCTCCCGTTTCGTGTACTCAAGTGTGCGTATGTTGGAAAAGCAGTATACATGTGGGCAATTCCAAAGTAACGTTTGTGACCGAAAAATTGAAAAAAAATCACTTTTAAATGGCCACAGAACCTAACATAAACATTATATCCACGAGTTTGGTGTTGATAATGGTGCTCATTATTGGGATTAAATCATATAGGTGTTTAAAGATTAAATTAGTTGCCAAAATACTAAATAAAGTTCATGTAACGTCGGTAACGTTTGTGACATTGCACGTTTTTGTTTGTTTGGTTTTTTGTTGTTGCTCCAAATGACTTCAAAGTAAAAATTCTCAAACATGTTAGCGAATTTTTTATTGCGCTTTTCACAGATAATGAAATGGGTAACATATTTCATAAAAGTGGTAGAAAATTCTATCGTTAGGGTTTCTTTTAATGCAATGTTTTGTTTGGAAACGTTTGTCACATTTTAGTGTAACTTTTTGGTAACGTTTGTGACATTTTGAATTAAAACATGTGCTCGATTCATGCACGGATAGAAAAATGTAAAAGTTTCTGATTAGAAAATACTTTTCACGCACAAGTAACAAACATATGACTGAGAAACCTGCTTATGTGGACGAATAAAAAGCTGACTTTTTGCTTTGAGTTAAAAAAAAAAGTTTCATTTTCTTTGGGATGAATAATGTACAACATTTTCTACATTTAATTCAATAGAAAAAAGTATTTCCACAAAGAAAAAGTTGCAACCTACGATGTTTATGAAATATTTATTGCATACAAATACTTAAATATAGCGTCAACATCGCAGGTTAGGGAATTTATTATTTTGCACTTTAACGTAAAGCTCCACGGGGACTCAATTTTGGATTTCGTGCGTTGCGCAAAACCACAAAATAAACCAATAAAGCGGTTTTTATGTAATTCTCAAAATAGGGCAGTACATGCTTTGTTTAAAAAAATAAGAAAATTAGCAAACAATGAGAAATTGATGATGGTACTGTTGAAAATTTTGTTTTGACCTATTATACCCAGGGGCACGAGGGGAATACCCGACACGGCGGGTTGTCAAGATGTGTCCTATCTAGAAGTGTCCTATGGACCTAAAGCAACATCCCGAGGTAGGACACATAAATCAATCAGCTGCACGGGGGTGCCTATCAAGGGAGTCAAATTCACTATTTACCATTATGAACCACATAATAGGTTGCAGCGACACTGAAACGGCATAGATGTGAATAGATATTTAAATTAATGAATAATAAGTGACAGTGGGGGTAACAAAATATCCATTTGACTCCAAATTATGACATTCACATGTTTATAATTTAATATGGCTCCCAAAACTACTCCCAAAATGGCCGCCATGATACCAATGGGGGGCAATGTTTCAAAGTATTATTGAAAATGTCATCTAGAGCTGTACCAAATACTTATTTTACTTAATTTGATACTCCAAATTATCAGTCCGGGCAACGAACCTAATTTGGTTCGCGAACCTAATTAGGTTCAGTCGAACCAGATCTGCAATCTTGGCCAAAAATACTTGGGACACTTTAATGACAATTAAATAGTTATGAGTGCAATGGAGTGTGG
>JXSR01S053902.1:77667-88232 GCA_000969725.1 Ophiothrix spiculata
CCCATTTTTAGAATTTTTCAGAGTTTTTCCTCGTTTTTGTACAATCTTCCTCTTTTTTTCAGAAGAGGTCTCTCACACCCCTGTCAAGAGGGTATACTGTGATATTTTTTCATCTTGGTTGTCTGTTTGCTGGTGTAGGGAAAATGACTCACCAAGGCATAATATTTGTTGAAACAGATGTTTCAAATGTCAGGCTTATTGTAAACCAAATATATATCAACCAAATATCAACTTTATTTCCATTAAAAAACACACAAGAGTACATCAAACACATTTAAGAAAACAATACTAATGGAGTAGTAGGCTGGAAGGCCAGAAAGGCCCGTGAAAAATCACCCCTATGAAACTAAAATTGACTTCACATGAAAACAACTACTAACAAGACAGGACAGGGACGGGCTCAAAAATCGAGAAAACAAGAGAAAATGAAATAAATTCAGAGAATTTCTTCTACAATGTAAAACTAAGAGTACTGTTGAATAAGCTATCGTTTAAGTGTATTTTGAAAATGCTTGACATTTTTTTTTTTTAAAGATTTTGGGAGCGAGTTCCAAAGTATGGGGCTGCTAGAACAAATTCCTTGATCTGAGAAAGATTTTTGTTGTTTGTTATATTAAGGTCATTGACATGTCTTGTTGGATAGTCGTGAATATCAGAGCGTTTTGTGAAATAATTCTTAAAAGTCTGGTCACGATTTTTGTTTCATTTTTAACCTTGGATTATTTTTCTCATGGAAACAATTCCTTAATTGTTATTAACTTATATGCAAAATGTTTGAAGTAAACTTTTTAATTGTGTTTGTAAAAACAAATAGAAGTATGGCCCTACTGGAATTTAACAGGAGCTTCATTGGTGTCAAAAAAAATTGGTATAACAATTGTTTTTGCATGTACCTGTGTTCCAGCTATTAAAATTAAGGAGGGATATTTGCAGAAATCATGTAGCAATAACTGAAATTCATATAAATGAGTTGTAATTTCAAAATTACAAGCCTTCTGTTAATGGTTCTACTTAAAATCTCATACTATAGTAAAATCTCAGGATTAAAATAAGTCCAAACTTCCAATCATCAGGCAGATTTGTGTGTCTGATGATTGCTGGAGTTGGTTTAGCCGACTAGCATGAACCACATTTGACGTATAAGCCTTCAATATTGTATAGTGCACTTGGTCCCACCTCTCCAAAATTAATGAGGGAAGTCTTTATGTGTTGTAAAATTAGTCTTATACGTCAAAACATACGACAGATGTAGGAAACAGAAGAAATCCAACAGACCAAATCAGTGTTGATGAAGTACTTTGCCAATAGAATACAAAACGTCAATGTGGGTAAATAATTTACTTATTTGGTTTTGATAAGATGAACTTTCAAATTGAATGTTTCCTAACAAAGCAGATGAACTTATTTAAGAATTCATTCAAAACTTACTGAATTTGTAATACCTGTGTATTAATAGCTAATATGAAACTCAGCTTTTTAAATATTTGTTTTAATTATAATATCATCTTTGAAACATATAGTGCATCCTGATAAGTGATTTGACTACTTGCTGGATTGACGTTAATTTATAGATCTTTTATGTCAGTGAGCATATGCACGGTATAATAATTGGTAAGGTTATAGGTTGCACAAGCTCACAGCTAGGTCATATGAATACTAATTTTTCATGTTCCTTGTTTTTGCACTTTTGAGCATTTGTAGTCTTAAAGAATTGGTAAGGTCAAAGGTCACACATGCTCACATATGAAAATTGTTACCATCAAGTTGTTGTTTTTTTGCATATTCTGCTTGCTTTGTAATTATTCAGTATAAGGCCTAAAAAAAAAGTTTTTGACTTGCCCTCTGCGACCGACCCAAAATTTGCAAAATTTAGGGTCGCTTTTTTATTTATTTTTTTATTTTTGGGTGAACTTATGCTTATTTCAACAGTGAATTTCGTAAAAATAGCATGATATTTGGTTTGAGTTTACATCAATATTAACAAAATGTTATATTTTTGCATGAAACAAACATAAATCTTGAATAAATAAAGCATGCAACATTTATATAAACTATTTTACACAGTTTTTCTTGATCCATTTTTTTTGGGGGGGGGGGGAAAGATCCGACCGACCGACCCACATTTTCATCACTAAAGGGCAAGTCAACAACTTTTTTTTTTGCCTAATCATAGAATGTATTGTTGTATTTATATACCTTTTTCACATCACTTTTGTGCCCATAACCATCCAGGCTAATTAGGGACTGTTCACAAACACTTGTTAGGGGGGCCTGATGCAAAAGGGGGCCCTTAAAATTGTTCACCCTCGTAAGGGGGGCCTTGAAAAAAATTACCACAAATATTCCAGTAAAAATTGAGTTTACATACTTTTCTATGGGATTTACCACTAAGTTTAGTCCCAAAAAAGGGGGACCTTGAATTTTTTGAGGTCGAAAAGGGTGGACCCCGGAATTTTCTTTTGCATCAGGCCCCCCTAACAAGTGTTTCTGAATGGCCCCTTATTGAATGTCTTGCATTTCTTTGTGCCATTTTCAAATCTCTTTTAGGTGATGAAAGTGAAAGTTACTCCTTTAACATCTTGGGTCCATTTGTATTCATTAGTGTTTGGTTCATATAGATGTTTAAGTTTTCACCAAATACCTGAAAGACCATTTTTATCATTTTGAAGTTGTAATATTCACAAGTTGGCCAAAGACTCCAGGGAGATATATGTGCACTAGCAACCAATTACACAAATTGGGAGGAATTTACTGTTGACATTTTTTGCAAGCATCAGGTGTTTCTATGAACTAAGTTCACCTTTTACAGACAAACAGAAATAGAGAATGAAGGTGACAGGGACAAATTTTTATGGGCACCTTGAGCTTGTAAGTTTACAAGTACTTATTTAGTTTCCATATGTTGGGGTTTGGGGTTTGGGGTTTTACCACGGAGTTGGCCTGGTCAACTGGCACTGGTCTTTAAAATGAAGGTGTGTCAACAATAAAACTCTATTGGAATAACTTCTACTTGTTGCCATCTAACATTACTATGAGGCTTCATACACTTAACGCTTTTTGCTCCTATAGCTTTTAACTCATCATGTGAGTGCAAAAAAGTCGTATCTGCAATGGCTGCCTTATGTTATATTTATCATTTAATCAATATAGAGTGTAAAAATTGCTCAAACTTTCCCTGCCATAGGTCAATGATTCTTGAAATGTTTTTTTCAGGTCACCTGAAGAACCATTTCAAGAACCAATGACCCAAAACTGGAGATTATACAGTGTGGAATCCAAATTTATGACAAATGGCAGCTTTTGCAGATACAATTTTCTTGCACTCACATGACGATTACCGCACTTTGCATTTTTTGTTAAAGATCAAAGTAATAACCTTTAGTACTTCTTCATATTGGTGTAATCTGGGATTTTGCTGCTATAGACCTATAATTATGTTATACTTTGTGTTTTAACTTTAATTACATATTTTATCTTAAAATGAGAAGTTATTTACTTAGGTCATGTTTGTGTCAAAATATTTTACTACAAGAACATGGGTATAGTTACATAGTCCCATGTTTAACGTTTTGGTTCAAATGACCTAGGATAGATCTGTGTTCAGCTTGGATCAGAACCTACGATTTCTCCGTTTTTTTTAATTTTAATGCAGAAGAAAATCATTTTGGATTTTTAAACAATCCCAATTATTGTCGAAAACTTTGCACCTATTAATAGATACAAGCATAAAAGAATTGACAATGAAATTATTTGAATCAAACGAAGGCCAAAACAAAAAGTGAGCACCATCGGAAATTTACACTGCGGACACAATTTCAAGTTTTATGGGGTTTTTTCAGAGATGCAAAATCTCCATAGATTTTCTTTAAAAATTAGTATTTGGTAGATTTATTTGTGCTGAAAACAAATCTAATATAAAAAATATAAGTCACCTTGCTCGTTTTTGAGATGCAGGCATTTCAAAAAGTACATATTTTCCACACACAAAAAAAAATGTTCCAGAAAACACATCAAATACCAATTTCAAAAACCGCCATATCTTGAGACTACATGTTACTGATAAGTAATTGAAAACAATTGATAGTAAATTAAAAATTACATTTCCTAAAGACATTTTTAAATCTTATCAAAAACTGTGCCTTTGTTTAAATCTTGCACCATTGACATCACCTGTTGCCAAATTTGTTTACAGCACAAGTGGGAACTTGAGAGTTTCCAGTCAGATCCCAGACACAATCACATCATGGGTTGCCAGTGCATTTGGTATGTCCAGGTTGGAGGGCATTGGTGTTGCCGACCCAACTGCTACAGTGAGTATTTCATTTTAAATGTTGTTGCTCTTGGAGAAACAACGGAGTATAAGGCCTAGTATCCATTGGCTGTTCGCATATTCCGTATTCCCTTGTCTCGTTTACTATTGTTTGTAATTGTGTGGTGCAACACAGACAATAAACTTCGTTCTGCTTGGTGATCATATCAGTGGCCTGTGTACGGCAGATACTCCTATTGCCTAGTGCTCACCAAGTATGAACATGTTGATTGTTGGTGCTGCCAGGTCGTAAGAATCATCTGCCGTACATAGGCCACTAGTATGATCAATAAGCAGAACGAAGTTTATTGTCTGTCTTGCGCCGCACAATTATAAACAATAGTAGACGAGACAAGGGAATACTGAATATGCGAACAGCCAATGGATACTAGGCCTTAGGCAGTGTATTATCCGTTCTCTAAACCCAGGAGTAACACTTTCTATTTCTGTTTAATTTGCTAAATGTTTAAATGGATTTCTCTCAGTTTAACAGAAAACTTCTATGATCTATTAAAATTTAGCATGATAGTGGTGTAATAGAATACAGTATCACCAGAGTATAAAACTTAAAATCAGACCTGCTTATATCTTTGAACAGGTTTTTATTGCAAGTAGATCACATGGAATCAATCAAAGTCGTATTCATGTAAACTATTTGTATTTCTTAAACTCAAATAATTGCACTTGTTTTTCATGTTTGGTCCCATTTGGACAGCAATAAAATAATTGTCAGTGATTTACTTTTTTGTTTTCTCACAATTTTTATGATCTATAAATACACAGATGTTTTTTTCATTTAGCAAAATCTCTTAACATTTAACCGATCCTTGTTTTAAATGAATAGTATCGACAGTGTTACTCGGAGTACAATTTCAAACTTAATGCCCTTCAGTCTTCAGAAAAATACTTCCTTTTAGCCTGTACTGGAAGGTGGTTGACGTGACCTCACGTCCAGTGCGTTGAAAATCTAAACCAAGGTGAAAGTAAAACATCCTGACATCCCCCCCCCCCCCGGAAGACGTGTTACAAAAAATGGCTCAGGAAGACAAGCGTTAAGTAAGATGCAGCTTCAATTAAATTACATTAATCTTTCAATGCAATTATTTCTCTTTATTAATCTTGAAGTCTCATTGTTTCTTTTTATAGATCCAAGTCTTCAAGAACTTCTTCATTTCTCTAAACCTACCATACTCAGTGACACGGGGTGAATTGTTGGCGCTACAAGTGACCGTCTTCAACTACATGGCGACTGATGTCACAGTAAGTAATAAATGTATAGCCACCATTCTCAACTGCTCACAGCTAGGCCAGATCTCGTCATGTGAGTGCCAGAAAGTCGTATCTGCAATAGCTGCCTTTTGTCATTAATTTGGATTGCACACTGTAACATCTCCACCCTCGGGTCAGTGGTTCTTGAAATGGTTCTTCAGGTGACACTGTCACCTGAAGAAGTGGTTCTTGAAATGGTTCTTCAGGTGACACTGTCACCTGAAGAACCATTTCAAGAACCACTGACATAAGATTTTCACATTCTTGTGACAAGTTGAAAAATAAATATAACTTAGGGCAGCCATTGCAAATACGACTTTCTTGCACTCACATGATGATCTGGCCCGCAAGTATATTTCATATGGCCTGCAAAAAGCAGCTGCTGCGAAATAAATCCATGGGCGTATCCAGAAGTGGAAGATCCTGTGGTGCGAATGGTCTCCCACGGGGTGTGGAGGGGTCTGATTGGTAAAACTAGACTGGTTTTGTATGATTTCGTACAAACCCTGGGGTGCACACGCTGTCTTTGCACCCCTCCCCCCCCCCCTTTAAAATCAGTGGGAAAAACAGTCACTCTGTTTTATTTTGATTTCCATATGCCCCATTTTAATGAAAATTGTCATGGTTTGTTTAATTTTGTTAATTATATCAAAAGTATACACAAATACAGCTACATGATTTGAAATTTAAGATTGAAAAATCTGTTAGCAATGTGCACTGTTCTTGATCACCAGAATAATCATCCTTCATGAAACGGACACGTCACTGCATGACCAGTTTGACCCGCAAGATCATTTTTGACAGCAAGGTTATGCAGAGTGACCAAGGTTCCTGATAGGAACCGAAATATTTATATCATGCATATCATCAAAACTTTATGGATCTGTAATGAGAACAATTCCAATGTTTTGACTTTTGAACAATCCTGATAAATCTATTCGCGTATGGTGAACTAATCATTAAGCAGATAATTTGTCAAATTGAAAATAGAAAATGTGGCTAAATGTACACATTGAATGTCATCAACATACTATTAAAGATAGACTTCTTTCTTTGAAAGAAAGTGCACAAGCCCAAAGCATAGGCCTTCTAAAACAGAAGCTGCTACTCACAAGTTTCATACCATACTCTCACTTACGATCATAGAGTACGATAATCGTCAGGCAGATACCGATCAGAGGGCTTTCAAGACCATAAGAATTCTCAGAATATGAATTCTGTGGTGTTGAAAGCAGACTGGAAGTCTGTTTCCACATCTGTTTGATCCTATAGAAATAGCGCTCATTTTTAACCAAATGCACATTATTGGTGGCGCTGTTGATATAAATTAAGTATCGGGATTAGAAGAATATATGAACCCTAATTTTGACATTTGATCCATGAATACGGTGGAGGAGACCAAAAATAAATTTTATTCATCCTAAATTCAAATACTAAATACTTAATTTATGCATTATGCATATAATTAATTTCAAAAAAAGAACAGTGCCACCTATAATGATATTGCAAAATATGGACCGAAAATGTGTATTTTGATCCAAAATTACTATTTTTTAAAGAAAATACGAGAAATTATGCAAACAAATTTGACTGTTCCAACACTTAATTCCAGAAATAATTAAAAGACTTTCAGGACATTAATTTCTTGTAAGAGTAGTTTTTTGTCAAAACCTTAATAAATGAGCGCATCAAACATCCGTGTTTCAGACGTGGCCTGTACTTCAAAGGAAAGTCAGAAAGTGCGCAAGCCTTTAAGGGGCGTGCTTAATAACAATGATAGGCTACCTTTGAAAGAAATCTACAGAATTTGAATGAAGTCAAACTCTGAAAGCTTTGTAAATATTTGGTACCCATAAAACATAATCTTGCATGCAGCCCTTCGTCCCAAATTTTATAAGTATAAATGAGACTCAATGATATTCTCAAAAACAACAACAACAATTCAGTTGTTTAAAAATGATTTTTTTTAATGCATAAACAAAATTTTTAAAGGAATGTCTTTCCCTGTACAATAGAAACCAATGCTAACATAACATGATTTGCATACTTTTTATTTTCAGGCTGACATTACTTTGGTGAAATCTGCTAACTTTGATAACGTTGTGATTGCTAAACCCACACCCAAGGATAATGAAGTCACCACAGAGAAACCTAAAGTCACATACTCATATATATCTGCTGATCAGGTAAGGGCAAAGGTTATATAGGCTGAACAATAATTTATTGGACACCTTACCAATTATCTCCAATCAATACCACCAACTGATTCTCTGCAGTGCCATGATGAAGTCCAAAGAGTGTGGATGAAAATTTGCAAGTAAGCAAAAAAACATCTTATTTCCAGTATTTGATTTATAATATTCCTATTTTAGATATCTTTTTATTGTATATAAATAACATATTGCTTCCCGTTGCTTAGGTAGCTGCTAAACCAGTCTAAAACTTTTTCTCGGAACCCATAATATGTTAGTTTGTGCAGTAAAATATTGTGGTAAGTGGTGTCAAATGCTTTCGACAAATCTAAAAACACCGATTGATTCCTCGTTATTTCCTACTGCGTTACAAATGTTATCAACAAAGTCGACTATGGCCATATAAGTTGACTGACTAGTACGAAACCATATTGGTTTGAATTTAGAATTTTATGTTTGTCAATAAAATCAACACACATATTAAATATCAATATCAATCTTACCATGATTTTTCAAAAGCTTGGCTATACTGACACAGGTCTATAATAAGAAAACACTTTAGGGTCATAACAACCTTAGCAATTTTCAATTTTGTTTTTTAAATTTATTTATTTTATTTTTCCTCACAGGTGATTTCAGCCAAGATTCCTGCTAATGATGGTATTACGGTAGCTTTCCCAATCAGACCAACTAAACTTGGAATGGTAGATCTGACCGTCAGAGCAGAGAGTAGTATCGCTGGCGATGCACTCACCCAGCCACTGCTTGTCAAGGTATGAGGGGCACCCAGGGGGAGGGGTCACATCCTGCTAATGATGGTATTAGGGTATCTTTCCCAATCAGACCAACTAAACTTGGAATGGTAGATCTAACCGTCAGAGCAGAGAGTAGTATCGCTGGCGATGCTCTCACTCAACCACTGCTTGTCAAGGTATGAGGGGCACCCAGGGGGAGGGGGTCACATCCTGCTAATGATGGTATTAGGGTATCTTTCCCAATCAGACCAACTAAACTTGGAATGGTAGATCTGACCGTCAGAGCAGAGAGTAATATCGCTGGTGATTCACTCACCCAGCCACTGCTTGTAAAGGTATGAGGGGCACCCTAGGGGAAAAGGGTCAGGAAGGGAGTTACTTACTGCTAATGGTAGTATTACTATAATTATTCCAATCCAGACCAACTTAGACCTTTGATAGCTCTGTTCTGTAAAAGCCAATAGGTGGTGCCCTTCATTTAAAAAACTGTTTGCCCATTTGTGACATCATAAGATGGCCACTGTCCATTTTCCAATAGAAAACAATGCAAAATTTTACACCATTTTAGCGTAAATATGCATCAATTTCATGATTTCCCGTTGATTAGATGTTGTTTATTGGTCATTTATAAACACAACCCTGTATTCACTTAATTTAGTAACAGGATTTAAAAGGAATGAATATTGAAATAAAACATTTTCCCCATAGATTTACACACTTATAAGAATTCTGCTGAATTCTGCCGACTTACCATGTCAAACTTCCATACAAATAGATTTGTATGCGAAAAATTTTCATCGCAAAGTTCAAATAGCGCACCAAATAGATTTGTATGTGATGCGTTGTTTACGCTATACTTAAGTACCTGATTTTTGCATATAGCACAGTTTGTGGAACGTTAAATTTAAATAGAACGCATATGGACCAAAATTGATTATTTCTTGTTCATTAGCCTAAATTAAGGCCTGTGACTTGGTAGATATAAAGAAATCATCAATATATCAATCCAGATAAATTTTCTCACAAAAGTCAAAAAATATCATATAGACCGGTATGTGATGCGACCGACGATATTATTCGCTACTTCGATTTTTTATTCGTACATTTAACATTTGACACGTATTTTTCACAGCCTGAAGGAGTGGAACAAACCTACAGCAAGCCTGTGTTCGTAGATCTCTCTGTTGAGAATCCGGTGACATTGACATTCCCTTATGACATCCCAACCGCTGCTAACGGCCTTGTTGATGGATCTGTTAGAGGTGTTATCACAGCAACAGGTGAGAATATACCCAGGGGGCATTTGGGGATCTAATTCTGATTGACCAATGGCAATGTCAGCAATGTAATGTTTTTAGATCTTATTGGGTGACGTTGACATTCCCATATAATATCCCAATGGCTGCTTAGGGTTTTGATGATGGATCTGTTAAGAGGTGTTATCACAGCAACAGGTGAGAATATACCCAGGGGACATTTGGGGATCTAGTCCTGGTTGACCAATTGTAATGTCAGCAATGTAATGTTTTTAGATCTTATAAAGAATTGGGTGACATTGACAGTCCCATATAATATCCCAACCGCTGCTAACGGCTTTGTTGATGGATCTGTTAGAGGTGTTATCACAGCAACAGGTGAGAATATACCCAGGGGATATTTGGGGATCTAGTCCTGGTTGACCAATTGTAATGTCAGCAATGTAATGTTTTTAGATCTTATTGGGTGACGTTGACGTTCCCATATAATATCCCAACCGCTGCTAACGGCTTTGTTGATGGATCTGTTAGAGGTGTTATCACAGCAACAGGTGAGAATATACCCAGGGGGCATTTGGGGATCTAATCCTGATTGACCAATGGCAATGTCAGCAATGTAATGTTTTTAGATCTTATTGGGTGACGTTGACATTCCCGTATAATATCCCAATGGCTGCTTAGGGTTTTGTTGATGGATCTGTTAAGAGGTGTTATCACAGCAACAGGTGAGAATATACCCAGGGGACATTTGGGGATCTAGTCCTGGTTGACCAATTGTAATGTC
>JXSR01S053913.1:31445-69898 GCA_000969725.1 Ophiothrix spiculata
GAAAAAATATAGAAGTGGTGTTGACAAATCACTTGGATTCAATGTCCATGACTAGTTTACTAATAAAAAACGCTTAAAAGAAAACTATTTGAGCAGTTTTATTTTTTCATTTTTTTCAACTGCATTGGCACCCGATTTTTCGGAATGAGCGATATTCAGAAATTAAAAGCTATATATAAGTGCCATTTTGATCTGTAAGGAGAAATGAGATATTTTCAAGTGATAAACAATCCGGCAGATCCATATTCAATCACAGCATTAAGCTTTGTGCTAAGGTTGATTAAATTGTTTGATGTGGAGTATTGATGTGGAGTATTTGTTTGCTACCATTTTCATCTTTTTAAAGAGTTGTTTAACCATATGGTGTTGACGCTATTTATAGATTTGTAAAGGATTCAAATTTATTAACAAAGTGTTTTAACTGAAAAAGAAACAAATTTCATTTCATAAAAAGAATGCATCCAAAAGGATTTGTTAAGACATTTGATTATAGATAGTAATGTGCATGAAAGCAGAATTGCAAATCTGAATTTGAATTATGCTCTTTGAATTATCTCATACATTTGTACAAAGAGTCAAAATATCTTCAGGCCTTTGTTTCATATCAGAAATCAAAACTATATATAGTTGCCATCTTGATCTATAAAGAGAGAAACGAGACAAGTGGGAGTGAGGATTATCCTCTGGTGTTGATAAATGATCCACCAATCTGATTTCCATCCTATATTTCAGCTTTGAGAGGCCATATTGAGAGGTATATCTTTTCTAGAATCTGCGAGTTCACATCTATAAGACAATTACACAAAGCTAGCTAACACGTGCCATCCCAGCTGAGCTATATTTACACATAGAAAGGCATTTTCAAAGATAGATAGCTACTGTCGGGAAATGCATTTTAAAATAATGACGTGAATTGTGCTTCAGTCAGGTAAGGTATAAGCTTTTATACTACGAGCTGCTTATAGTTTTGAGGCGCTGTATTATTGTGAGATATTGGCTTTGATAACCATGATTTCAATTTAAGAGCATTATGTTTTATTTATAGATTTTTTGAAAGGGTCAACATTTTTATATGAATAGATCACTAGGAAAAATATTTTTGTTTTGAGTCAAAGACAGCATGGCCCCTTCCTCCTTTGGACACACACACATACACACAAAGCAAGTTGGTGTAATTTTTTAATATACCAGGTTTTTTAATACACTTTTAAAGAAATTACATTTTGTTCTTTAAGAAGTAACATTTTCATAGTTTTTACAGACTGATTTACATACTTTAGTCTGTAGAAAAGCATGGTGTGACCTTAAGGCTGTGATCACATAGAAGTAAACACGTTAGTATAGGGTATAAGATATTCGCTATATGCTCCTGGGGAGGCACCCATGTGTTTAGTGACGAGGATAATCCCTGTCACATCAAATGTTGGTGCCTCCCTCTGGAGCGTATAGCAAATACCGTATACCATATACTTCTGTGTGATCACAGCCTTACAGTACAGATAGCTGACATAGCTTAAGATACAGTTGGGAGAATATGTAGGCCTATTAAAAAGAAAATTCACAACAGAGGCAGTTTATCATGCAATCATTTGTAAGAACAGATCTCATTACATGTGCTTGCATGCTGCTTAAAATTATGGATAAGGTTTACAAATAAAAAAAGAACCACAAATTTGACTTCCCCTGTCAAATCTTTATTTTATTTCAGAGGAAGTTTATGTTATATCTTTTCTTTCAGTTTGTGCATGCAGGTCTCTCATATATGTGCTGGCATGTTATTTTGTCATGCATACAAATGGCGGCTTGTAGCAGCATTCGTTAGGTTACATTGACACATTGTTCCTGTTTTTGAGTGGGTCTCATGCCACAGATGCATATATTGATATGTAGCCCTGAAGCGGTTATGAATTCATTTGCATTTTATCTCAGAATGATACAGTTTTGTAAAAGCAAGGTTTTGGAGTTGATGTTGTTTAAGGTAAATTTTACATAGCTGAAATCAAATTTCTAGGATGGGAAAAAGAAGTCAGTCTGGGCAGGTGGAGGGAGGGGGTTTGTGCTGCCTAAGCATGCTGTAAGGAGACACAATTAGTTAAATTTGAATCATTTCTCAAATGCAGAGTAACTGAATTTGAGATGCAAGAATCTTCAATGCCATTAATACCAGGTGTCCCAAAAAATGGTTACATGTAGAAAAATGACCTTGTGCTAAGACTAGAGTAGTTAGAGAAGCGAAGCTTTACATATAATTTTTTACAACCCTCTTTTAGATACCCGTAAAATTTTGATATCACAGCATTATTAGTTTTTGAGTTATTAACAAAGATAGATACCTATGTCAGAAATGCATTTGTTCAAAATTCAACAAAATAATAAGCATACACGTTTGGTGGTATTTTAATGTGCATTTGATACAATTTTAATTGAATAATAACTGAACTCTCTTTTAGTATGTATATATGTGACTGTTTTAACTCATTTTTAAAAATCGAATTCTTATAATATTACTTTAAAGTTTTATTGCAGATACATGCGTCAACAATTATTAATTGATAAAGAAATTAAAAGCTTTCCATGGAATTCAGTAATACACCAGTCTGCTTTTAAAAATTAGTTTAAAGCATTTAATTAGATAATTTTTTTGAAATACTGGTGAATATTTCCATGAAGTAGCAAAATTAAATACAAATGATTACTATATCTAATTTGGCAGTACAGTTTGTATTTATCTTTGTCATATTAAAGAACTACAGTTCACTAAGCAGTGTTTAAACTTAGCAATGTGAAATAAGTTGAAATCTCAATAGTAACCTTACTATTATCTTTGCATGCATGGATGGTTATATTTGTTGTATGAAATTGAAGTGAACTTGGTGAATTTAATGACACAGAAAACCCAAGTTCATTTGAAATTGGTATACACGTCATCAGTGCCCTTTTTATATACATATTACTGTATCAAAACATCATTTCTACTATTGTGTTTAGATTCTGCTTTTTCGTAATGCAGGATTTGTTTGTACTGTTGTTTATTATGTGCAGGCATTCAAAAAGTACTTGTTGCGCCATTTGTCAGTGGTTATGGAGAATACGGTATTCCATTAAGTTTGAATAGTTTTTAGAATGTATTCTAAACATTTCCATTGAAGAGTTTAAAACCATATAAAATATTTTGAAATCAGAACATTTTCAAAATATCTTGTGAATGTCAATTAATCTGTATGCATGCTAATTTTTTCAGTGGATAAACTTAGTTATGAACAAATTTAAACAGTTTGCTGAATTATAATATGGGTACAGTATATGCATTGCTGATATGATATAAACATCTCACAAAAGATAAGTGAACACTTAGTCTGACCCCAATAAATCCAAGTAAGAGCCCTCAAAGTCCATCAATATTGACATATATGAAGACTATGGAATCTCAGCTAAATTTTGACCCCAAATTTGACATCAAAAACCATTACCATCATTTTACACTAGCCGTTTGAAAAATCTACCTCAATTCTCATTTCTCACATTTTGGGTATACCCGCAGTGTATAGAGCATCACCACAATGCCTAGTGGAATCGATAGACGATCAGTGTTTTTTCATTTTATTTTTTAATATTATTTTGGACATTTCTGTTACTAAATATAAGTAGCCATGAAAGTTCATATATGTTGGTATAACATGCTGGAAATTTTAAACATTATAATCACAACACCAGAATTGAAAACACAACATGGAATTTTCAAACGAGATCCTTTGTTTTTCATCAGTGAGATGAGACTGACCCAGATATAGACCCTTTGGGTAATTGACCTAAAAACAGTCTCATAGACTCCCTGAAGTATGGATCAGCCCCCGTCTCTGTTCGGGGTCCGCTTGCCAGTCCGACGACTCGCTAGTCCGAAAGCTCGCTAGTCCGAAGGCTCGCTAGTCCGAAGCCTCGCTAGTCCGAAACGTTATTCAATAGGGAAAATATAACCTTGAAAAAGGCTCGCTAGTCCGAAAAAAGAGCTCGCTAGTCCAAAGGTTCGCTAGTCCGAATATGAAAATAGGCTCATCAGTCCGAATTTTAAAAGCAACTCGCTAGTCCGAATGTTAAAAACGGCTCGCCAGTCCGAATTTAAATAACAGCTCGCTAGTCCGAATTTCGAAATAGGCTCGCTAGTCCGAATTCTGAAATAGGCTCGCTAGTCCGAATTTTGAAAACAGCTCGCTAGTCCGAATTTTGAAAAAATAGAAATATGCACACATTTTGCCATATTCGGACTAGCAAGCTGTTTTTAAAATTCGGACTAGCGAGCCCTTTTCAGAATTCGAACTAGCGAGCCTATTTTGAAATTCGGAATAAGTCCATGGATAATAAATTAATTGTTTATTTATTACTCTTGAAGCAGTATCATAACAGTTTCTTTTGGAAAAGGTTGTAGCAGTTTTACTTGAAAGATAAACCAGGTAATTTAGCATTGTTTTTAATCAATTTATTCATCTTACCTAAGAACTGATCCGAATCTTCAAATTCAATCTCCCTCTGTAGAACATCCAATAGACCCCACAGGTACAACAGACATGTTCCCGCTGATGTCAGCTACAAAAAGGAAGCAACAATAATTCCATAGTTAGCAAGTCTAGATTAGATATTTAGATCTAAAAAGGAACTGGCCTAGATTATTTCCAGTAATTTTTTTACGTACATATATTTTTACTTGAATTGATAGAACATGTTTATAGTAATATAACCTTCAAGTAGTTTTCCATGATTTTAAGGAATATTGCAGAAAATTGCAATTATTTACCTACTTTAATTTTTTACGCTGGCGCTAAAAAGTAGTGTGAAAACAGTGTTTCTAGTTTGGAAACTTAAAAAAATCTTGTTCCTACACCTGTGATGGGCGAACAAATTATTTTTTGATGAAATTTTGTCTCTTTTGATATGTATTCAATTATCTACAGGAGCTTTGTTAGATCTTTTGTCTGGTTAATCCACCTGAGGTACAAATTTAGGATTTAGAAAATACAGGATAGTCACACCACCATCAGATAATGATATATTGCAAAGTAAATCTCTCTCAATTTGAGCCATTTCTGTGTAAATTTTTGCACTTTTTTAGATATTACTACACTTTTAAGCTTTATTTAGAGGATTTTCATAAGTTTTTTTTATTCTAGGCAGAATCTAGGCTAGTCCCTATGCTAGTTCATTGCAACCTCTGCAAAATTAAGCAAAAAATTGACATTCTATTTAGCAATGACTAATACCTTAAGCACTGTGCGCTTTGGGCCATGCGCCGTCAGGAGCAACGCGCATGGTCTTATGCGTGAATATAAAAATGATGCACGTGTAAGGTCGCATAAATACTTTGAAATTGTGTCCAATACCGCTGATATCAGCTCACTCGTGTCCGACACTGTTTCTGTGCTAGGCCACCTTACAGAAATGTATTGGTTATTTATATTACACTAACACATAAATGTCCCACAAAATACAAATGCATTCTTTTGGGACAACTACGTGTTAGTACACTAACACATAGTTTGCCTGAAAGTACACGGTGTAATTTGTATAAATTCCCAAGAAATTGTCTATTAACAATTATTACGAACCCTTTACCAAAAGACTTATTTTGACAGCTACAGTCATTTAATGATAATTATATCGTTTGAGCTCTGCATTATCCAAAGTATGTAGCTTCAAGAAAGTTCAGCAATAAAACAGTTCAACCAATTGTTCACAGCTACATTTATCCATTGCAAAATTTACAGTGAAGTTACACACAAAATAATCAGTTTTTCATCCTTTCTTTTTTCCAAAAAAAATAGAATGGGGGCATTTTTTTGACTTTTTCCAAAACATCTTCTCCCAAAGACTATTAATAGATTTGGGTCTTTTTAGGCAAGATTATTTTCATTGAGAATGCTCATTACTTTATATCAAAATTTGTGCATCATTTGATTTTATATTGTAACTCAAAGATTATCAAAATTCTTCTTCAATTTTCAATTGCTTGCAAACTATTGAATTCATCCATATAATCTGAAGTCTAGTGTCATAGGACGTTATCTAGGCAAATGTCTCAATGAATTATGAAATATTTCATTAGCTCGAATAATTGCTTCATTTTGTATGCACAAACAATTTGCAAGCAATTTTTTTTGAATTGAGCTGGTGGACAAAAGCCTAGACCAGCGTTCCTTATATGGCAGTATGCATTCCAAATGTGGCACATATTGGAAGGTCCCGAGTGGCACATCAGGAATAAAAGATGATAAACAACAATCACCACAACAAAAAAGTATGAAATGAATAAGTGGGCGTAAGAAACCTAAAATATTCTTGGTATTGTAAATATTTACTGACTTGAAGATCTCTGGTTAAAGCTATAATTCTGAAGTGACTAAAATTGCTATTTTACCCTGATGTAAAATAGCATAATTTTAGTCAGACGATGTTGGCCATGCCTCATCATCACCAAATTCAACTAGTATTTATAGGCAGTATCGCCAGCCGTTATTTCAATTCGTAGAAAGATAGTCCCTTAAATAAACTTAAATTCCTTTGTTACGAATGGGGTTCACGCATGAACCCCAGCAGATTCAGAATAATATAATAAAATTGATCCCTATTGGAGAACTTTTGTTATTTTTTAAAGAAATTTTAAGAATATGTCTTGAGTAATATTGTAAATATCAATGCACCTATAGAAAGATACATAAAATGTACACTAAATTTGCGTGTTAGAAATCTCTAGTCCCTAAATTTACTATCTTCTAATAAATCGCGACCTGTACCGCCTGATTTTAGTCACCTCCTTTTATCTGTAAGGGCCAGTTTATAGTTTTCCTTTGTATAGAATCTATACCTGTTTTAATGCAAAAAACATTTGTTATTTAATCTGATTTCACGTCTATCAATGTAGTAACAACTATTTCATGACGATATTGATTTTTCATCATCAAATCTCCATTCTAATCCAATAGTGCACCAGTGAATATGTGTAAACAATGGAAAATTGTTGCATCAAATATTTGATGTGTCAGAAAGCTCTGAATCAGCCCTTAGTCCCTTAATTTTCAGGTATAAGCACATACATTTGATTTCCATTAGCTGCTGTGATGAAGAGGGACACAGTAGACTGGAAAAAGGCATTTAATGAATTGTGAAATATAGGTCAAAGATGACAGATATCTTAAAGGTGAAATTCATGATTTCATGATTCTGATTGATGTGATTGAAACCTTTGCTCCTTTTAATCTTGTTATATAGATGAACACAACGTTAATGCATTCTGGAAATTTTACTTGATTAAAATTTGATGCAACACTTTTTTAGATTTTAGAAATCTCCATAGGCTACTGTGTTGTAATTACTTTTGGGCCCAGGCAGTAATTAGAAAAAGACACTCTTTCCTATTTTTACTCAAAAGCGGTTGCAGATTTGCAAGAACCCTTTTAGGTTCGAACCATATATCAGTTAAGGATTATTATTAGCCAATATCTAAATTTTTATAGGGGTGACTTTGAGGATGAAATGTGGATCCTTTAAACTTAGGTATATAAGGAAAGATTTAAAAAAAAAATATTTTTATATACTGGAATCATAAGGGTAAGTTCAACAGTTGTTCGTAAAATAAATATTGGACAAGTTAAGCATCATCCCCATTTTTTCCCACAAACATTTCAGGATTTTTACATCATTTGAAGAGTTAGCCATAATAATGAAAGCATGCAAAGTTTCATTATTAAATTCAACCTCAAAATACTTCAGATTTCTCTCATGATCAATTATCGTTGTCAACAGCAACTTTCTTGACTTACTGCACTAATAATACATGTACACACTTTTAGAGAATAGTCTCATACCCAAGATCAATATGTAAAATTTTTTTTTTTCTAAAGGTTTTCATCAAAAGTTTCGCAATATATGACAGTTATTACAGAATATAAGAGAGTCAGTCACCTGAATATAAAATTATATCCAGCGGTAATCTTTTACTAATATATGAAAACAAATTTGGCACAATTGGACATACTCCTTTAACATATATCAATTTAATTCTAAGTAAAAGTATAATGTCAGACAAGAAATGTTTGTGTAATGAATTGTAAAATGTAGGTCATTGATGCAGGAATCTCAAGATTGGCACACTTTTGGGGCTATTTGTTAAAGGGACATGGTCCAATTTTGCATAAAATTGAAGCCTTTTTTAGCTTTACTTCTCTTTAGTTTTCAGCCCATTTTGACATTTTCAATGTTTTCCTTCATTTTATATTATGTTTCTCTTTATTTCAAAAGAGGTCACTCATCATTACTCACCTTTTAAGGTTAAAGTATTAAAAAGTTCATAAAACATGATCAAGGTGTGAACCAAAGTTCACACCTTGATCATGTTTTACATCTCTATCTCTGATAAAAATATATTTAGATACAATGCGTGCTGGCACACAATACTCCCATTTTATTTATTTTTTTCAAAAAAATTACAATTTCATATTTTGGATTAAATTCATACATTGTGACAAAATTACAATTTTGATCATTTTATTTTTAAGGTCATGATAAAGATCAGATGAAGCAAAACAATGCAGTATATTTCTGATAACATGCGTTATATTATCTCGGTAGACATACGCTGAATGAAAATACAATTAAATGCTTGAGAATTTAATTTAACTTCAACATTAAACAAATTTATCGCTCACCTGGAATGTTTTCGCTAGCCAACCAGCGTCTTCAGCATTTGGTATGGCTGTGATGTCTCTCTTGTTTTTGGAAATTTGTGTAGCGTAAAGTTAATTCAATTCTCATGTTTTCTACCACTACGTATGAATATCCACTTGTAAATTAAATGCTTGTTTGATCATCAAAATAAGGTAAAACTGTCTATCTAAAGATACATCCCTTAACCTTGTGACAGTTATATCTCTTGATTGATCAGAACATATTCTTATCATTGAGGGATAATATATTGTTTTAAATTGGTTGCTCTATAAAAAAACACCACCAAATGTTAAATTGATAAATATATGTTGACATTAAGAGGTACAACTGTCACAAGGAAAAATGATGTATCTAAAGTACATAGTTTTACAATATCAGGGCCATTGATCATACCTTACTAAAGGCAGTACCTTTTATTTTAAATATCTACACATACAACCTTCTAGCATTTTAGTGGTATGAAGCAGGGGCGGACTGGGTTCTCAAACCGGCCATGGCAAAAAATATTAGGGCCCCCGTTGGAGGTCCACGGGGCAACGCCCTTTTTGGGGGTCCAGGGGGCAAAGCCCCCTGAAAATTTGGAGTTTTATACAAATTTAAGGGTCAAAGAACGCAGATTTAGTGACTATTTTTTAAGCAAAAATCATATAAATTTGCACAACAGACATGATAATTTTAATTGCTGGCCTGGCTTGGGCCGTCGTTTTGGGACTAGTAATTTCAACGCCCCTTGTGGGGGTCCAGGGGTCGAAGCCCTCGGAAAATTTAGGGTTTTATCCGATCATATGGTTATATGCAAATTTAGGGGTCAAAGAACGCGGATTTAGTGACTATAGTTTGAAGCAAAAATCATAGAAATATGCACAACAGGCATGATAATTTAAGTGCCGGCCTAGATCGGCCCGTCGTTTTGGGACTTTTAATTTCAACGCCCCTGGAGGGGCCAGGGGGCGAATCCCCCGGAAAAATTGGGGTTTTATGCAAATTTAAGGGTCAAAGAACGCGGATTTAGTGACTATTTTTGAAGCAAAAATCATAGCCTACGCACAACAGTCATGATAATTTTAAGTGCGGACGCGGCTCGGCCCGTCGTTTTGGGACTAGTAATTTCAACGCCCCTGGTGGGATCAAGGGGGCGAAGCCCCCTGAAAATTTGGGGTTTTATGCAAATTTAGGGGTCAAAGAACGCAGATTTAGTGACTATTTTTTAATCAAATAGTAGAAATATGCACAACAGACATGATAATTTTAAATGCTGGCCCGGCTCGGCCCGTCGTTTTGGCTTAGTAATTTCAACACCCCTGTTGGGGGTCCAGGGGACAAAGCCCCCGGAAAATTCGTTTTTTTTGGCAAATTTAGGGGTCAAAGAACGCGGATTTAGTTATTATTTTTGAAGCAAAATCATAGAAATATGCACAACAGACATGATAATTTTAAGTGCCGGTCCGGCTCGGCCCGTCGTTGTATTTGGAGTTTGGACTAGTAATTAGAGATTAGGCCTACTTACACAGCCACACCAGTCTCCCATGGCCCTATAGCCTCGGGGGCATGGGGGGGGGGCTCTCCCAAATGTCGGCCGATATTATCATATTAACTGCCAAATACAGCAAGAAAATCAGTTCTTTAAGGCCTTAATTTTCATAACTACCCGTTCTGTGAGTCCTTCGGGCCGCACATCTATACCAAACTTATAACCAAAGTAAACTTGAGTTGAATTAACCCCCCCCCCCGTCTTTAAAGCCTGATTACGGAACAACTGGCACATATTGGTCTCAAGTCTTCTTCCCTTTCTTCCCTTCTCTTTTTTTCCTTTCTCCTCCTTTCCTCCTTTCCCCCCTTTCTGTTCTCAGTTTTCTTTCCCCTTTCTTCTTTGTAATTAACCGTCCCTGAGCGGCCTAAAACCAAGCGGCCCATGTGGCGATCGCCAAAACGCCACCGTTGCCAGTCCGCCTATGGTATGAAGTAAAATGGGAATGTCTTCTATGCTGTACAACAGAAATATCACATATTAAAATTTCTGCCAAAACTTTGCGGACAAAATCGATCACGTAAATAAAAACTTTCCCTGCACTCAAGATGTGTATTTACATTGTCCAAAGAATGGTGATTCCGAATCCAGTCCTTTTATTATAGATAAACTGCATATTACTTGATGCTTGTGAATTGTACAAAGATATGCACCGCATTCTAAAGTTGGCGTTGTCCATGCTCACAAGAGGATGCCAAGTAATTTGGACCCTGATAAAGACCCTAATTAAGCATAAGGGGCATTATTTTTGTTCAATTTCACAAGCGCCAAGCAAAGAGCAGTTGTTAATCTAATTCATACACAACAATGATATTTATGCAGAGTGTATGAATTTATGTTAGTGAGTGGTCAGGGTTCCTTCCAGGAACTATGCAACTTTTTTTTCTTAACCTTTTGACAAAATATTATCCAAAATTTAAATCATTTTAATATATTTAAAAAGAAAAATGATTTGAATTAAAATTGCCTGCATTAGAAATTATTTTTCACTTGATTCAAGTTATGCTGGCATTTTTGACATCATTTTTGACACACTCAAGCTATAAACTCAATACTTTTGTCATGTATATACTACTACACAACCAATTGTTACTGCCATTTGGATTTGACAGACAAAACACAAAATTATTACACAACTTCATGTCATCACATATTTTTTAAGAAAGTAAAATATCATTTCTTACTTACCAAAAAGAAAACAGCTGACACCAAAGCTCCCGTCCGTAGACCACAGCAGCAGTAACAATGGTTGCTGACGATAGGCATGTTTGTAGCCTGTTTCTCTCCTTTTTGGAATCAAATATTTCCAGATATATATCCAAAATGGGAAGATCGTCAAACCTGTTCAATTTATTTGCCCTGTATTAAGTCAACTTTGTACACTGCATACATTTACACTTAACTTGGGAAAGGCCACTAATAAATTCTCTTTTGTAAATCTGTGACCTGTATCAACACTCACCTACCACTCCCTAGTTTCCTTAAGTTTATGAATATTTATTTTTAATTGTTATGAACTTTACTTTGTAATGAATATTCATAATTGGTTATTGTATATGATTATAACTGTGTTAATTTGTTCTGAGTTTGTTTTGGTTCAGTAAGTTGACTTAGGGCACTGGAAATATTTGTGTTGCCACTAAGTGTACCTTTGGAGCACAGCATGGAAGTTTAAGTGTTTTTGCTTTGAGTGTACAATGTAAATTTGAAATAATGTTTGGTTTTCTGGCAACAGGTTGTAAAGATGTACAGAATGTGTATTGTAGTACATCTATTTGTTTTAATTCAAACAGTTGAAATTTTCACTTTGTATTTTTAGGCACTTATCATACAGGATAGAAATTGGAAATATAAATAAACAAAAGTAAGGTCTCAAAAAGACGGCGATAAACAATAAAAATATCATAATGATTAATAATTAACATTTATATCATGCTTTTGCCTAGGGTTAATAATTACCATTTCTATCATGCCTTTGCCTAAGGATGTCAAACAGATTTCTTTTGATTGAATTGTTTCTCTTTTAATAAATATTGAATTGTCTTTAGTAGCTTTGATTGGTATTTTAACTGATAAATCCGTCTGGGATCAAATTTAGGAAAAGGAAACATTGGTCATAGTTACACCACCACCACAGAATGATATTAAAACTCAATTATCTCTTTATTTTAATAATAATAATAATCAAAAGGATCTCGAAGCGTGTGAAAACAAGAACAATGAACAAGGACAAACACAACGAAAAATTAAGAAACGGGAAATACCTGATGGAAGAGATGGGTTTTTAAGGTGTCTGGTCCATGATAGATCTGCCCAAAGATTTCTAGTAAAAATCGGCACGAATGATATTTTATCGATGTAGAACCGATTTTAAAAATAAAAATTGGGGGTCACTGAACTCTTTTTTGCATGAGGGTTGGTTTTAAAACAGCATTTTTGGAGGGGTTTTTGGGGGAAATTAGTACAGGGGTCTATGGGAAATGTGGCAAAAGTGACATTATTTAGTGTTGATTCAAAAAATCTGAGCATTTTTGTTAATTTTTTCACAAAAGTTGCACACAAGTATGTTCTTTCAAATAAAAAAATAAAAATTGGGGGTCACCGACTTAGTTTTCCAGAAAAAAATTAAAATACGGCAATTTTTAGCTTAAAAACACTACTCAGAGTATATGCGCATGCGTATTGCAGTACTTACCTACTCGGAAACTAGCGCGTACTGGTACGCGTGGATGGCGCGTGGACCAGACACCTTACCTAGGATTTAAATTGACTGAGAGAGGAAATGTTACGGATGTTGTTTGGGAGTGAATTCCAAACAGTGGGGAATTGAAACCTAAATGAACGCTCACCGGCAGATTTGAGATCTGAGTTTGGTATCTTGAGAATCCTTTGAGAGCCTGAATGTAAAATGCGGGTGGATTATAGGTGTGTAAAACAGATGAAAGGTAGGCTGGAGGGGTGCCTTCGAAGTGACGGAAAGCTAGGACACATAATTTGAACTTAATGCGAAAATCAATAGGCAGTCAATGAAGTTCTTTGAGGACGGGAGTAACATGGTCATATTTTCTCTTTTTGGCGATGAGACACTATTTCTGTACAGATGAACTTTTTATTTTACTATATTTTAAGGCTTTGTTTAGAGCCTTATAAAGTTTTTAATTCTATTTGGAATCTAGGCTAGTTCTTTTAAAATCCTAAATAAATGATTTGATAATAATAATTTAAAGAATGAAAGTGAAAAGTACCCATGTATTGATAACACCAGAAAATTTAGAGTTATGATACATTCTGTAAATATTTGTACTAATTGTTTTCTTAGTTTGTAGATGTAAAGTTTTTTGTCACTAGATAAATTTAAAACATAAAACATGGAAAATGTTCTCTTTGATCATTAAAGGTGTAGGTTCCGATCACATTCTCACCTCTCCTGGGCTCAACCGGAAGAAGTATATTTTTTGATGATATATGAAAGCCCATATTTTTCTGATTCTAAATCAAAAATTTCACCTCCAAATTCTTGATAGTTTCGAAGATATAGCATGAAATGTAAAATTATTTGGTATACCTATTTTCTATTTCTTTTGTATTTTCATAACAGCCTCATCCTCAGGGTTGTATACTTTCTTTTGCTTCTCAAGAGAAATCAAGAAGCAAGCTGAGGTTAAAATTTCACAATATGCATTTCAGAGGTCAAAGTCAATTAGATAAAAGTAAATTACATATATGCTAAGTTAGGAACCTACACCTCTAAAATGAATTTCATTAAAACATGGCATATTAATTTATACACTGTGATGTAAAACTTGGAAGATCAGCATTGACATCTTTGTCATCATCAACATTATATTATCCAATAATATTTTGGTATATAACTTAATGAGGTGTATGGCTTATTTTATCCCTGATAAATGGCCAAAGAATTTATTTATAAATCTATTTATATTTCCTTTTAAATGAACAACACACCAAAGAATTTATTATATTATAAGTCTTATTTTTTCCTTTTAAATTGACAACACACCAAATAATTTATTCTCTTGTTTTCTTTCCCTTTTAAATGAAATACACACAAAATAATGAATTATAACTCTATTTTTTCCTTTTAAATTGAAAACAAACCAAAGAATTCATGTACAACTCTTGGGGTTTTTTTTTCATTGTAAATGAACAACACACCAAATAATTACAACTCTTAATTTTCCTGTTAAATTGACATCACACAAAAGAAGTTATTTATAACTCTTTGTTTTCTTTCCCTTTTAAATGAACAACACACCAAATAATTTATTATATTATAAGTCTTATTTGTTCCTTTTAAATTGACTGTTAACACACAAAAGAATTCAATTATTTCCTTCTTAAATGAACAACATACCAATTAATTTATCATATATAAGTCTTATTTTTTTCCTTTTAAATCGACAAAACACCAAAGAATTTATTTATAACTCTTGTTTTCTTTCCTTTGAAATTGACAATACACCAACGACTTAATTTCTATCTCTTCTTTTCCTTTTATTCTCTACAGAATCAGCCCATCAATTAGTGACCACAAGCCAATCGTAATCAGGATGCTAATCAGTACCCATGATACCATTAAGTGGCATTCAGTGTGAGGAACGAACGGACGACGCGTTATCACAACCCAGCTCGGATCTCACCTGTGAGGACGTGTGCCTGTAGCATCAGTCTGAATATTAATGCTGCATACCATAGTCTACCTGCATATAGTCAGCATGCCAGCATACTGGAAATTCTCATCAAATTTGGAAAGATTGTGATAAACGCTCATATTAAATGAATATTATTGCTGAGCAGATCGCTGGATATTAATTACATCGCAGGTTGCTTGTCACTATAATTAGCTTCTGTAAATCTGTTACAATTCTACTCAAATCGGGAAGTAAGCTGATAGCAAACAAAATTGGTTGTAATTCTTGCTTATTGGATCTGTGAAAGTTAATATCATCCCCGGATATCACCACACATCGTCTGTAAATGTGTCTCTAAATCTGTGCTATTTTTACTCAAATTGGGAAAAGTCATCAAAGAAGTTGTAACTATTATTGCTTAATGGATCTCGGAATCTTGATATCATCACACACCATTAGTAAATGGACAGCACTTAAATTTTACAATTCTATTCAAATCTGGAAACACGCTGATATCAAACAAATTTGATAACTCAACTATTGCTGCAGGAGTTGTCTTTTACATCAGCATTAACATTTTGAAACCATGCTGTAGTTTAATCTGCACCAAGGCTTTTACCATTCAATGCGCTGAAATTTAGAAACTATGAAGTTAGAATAAACTACAAAGTTAGAATAAACTACATGAATGATTAATATGATGTTTATCGTCAGATCATTCTGATACTAGGAACAAAAAAAGCAAATAAGCCATTCGCAGTCATTGACATTTTATCACAACGCGAGATGACAATAACTGGATACTATTGGTGAATACATCAACTTCAAATTTCTATACACTTTTGCCCGTAGGTTTTTAAAGGCAATATCAAAAGCTGAAACCGCAGGGAAATTTGATGTTCGCTGCTCGTCGCTGTCGTGAGGGATGACAATCAATGGCAGTGTTAGATAACATCAGCTTGCATTTCTTAACTACGCTGCAGTGTTCTACATCTCATTCTATTCTTGTTTGAAGCCTGATCAGTATTCAGGATTTTGTCATTACTGTCAGTGCCCCATGATCAAGGTGCATTGACAATGTGTGTTCATAGGAGCTAGAACAACACTTATGGGATATCATGATGTTATATATGATAATCACTACAATGCTGTACTAGGACGCCTGCCAAATTTGTGTGTGTTTATCATATGTATATTTTGCTCATCGACATCATTCTTTAAATGAATACAATGTTTATATGTTTCTGAGGAATACAGTTTTTGTTTAGTGGAAATTAGAGTATAGTTCAATCGCTCTGATCATTGTATTTTACATTCTAAATATAAAGAGAACAGTATTAATTTCAGATTTTTGAGATTGGAAAAAAATAATCTGTTGTCTGGAAAAAAAAAGGAAAAATTATGTGGAACAATTGATAAATGGAGATTAATTTCCTTATATCTTGTGGATGGATATAACCTGCTTACTTTTGTTTTATCAAACAAACACAATGTGAAATGTTTGCGCTAATTTGAAAATTACATATTTGTTGTCCTCTTTTGCCAGACATGGAAAAAGATGTTTGTGAATCAACAGTTTTCTTTTTCAATGGGATCTATTTTATCATAACATGGATTAAAAGATTTTGAAGCGAAGGATTGGAAATCAGTATTTATAAATTTGATGGAAATATTTGCCACATCCGAAATGATATAATCATGAGAAGAGATTGAATAAAAATTGAATTTCATACTAAAATTCATCTCCTTGTCCATAACAGGAATATCAATTTCTGTATGCATTCATAATCATGTTACGTCGTTCCGAAGACATAAGTGGCAGTCTCGAAAGCCTCAACCAGGTGGACATGCATGAGAAATTAAACCGCCATCAAACTAGGCGGTATAGTTGTCCGCAAATCATGACGGCATCTACGCTACTCATGGCCGAAGGAACAAAAGTGAAGGAGATCGAGGAAGAGGATGAAGATGAGGATGAGGATGATAGGGACGAGGATAACGTCTTCACAAATGCATTTTTTGATAGTGCCTATAAAGGACAAATGGATGCTGATGACGATGTCATACGAAGCAACACAGAATTTCTATTAAACGTTATGGAATTACAACAGCGTAAACGTAGAGGGAGCTCTAAAAGCGCATGGGATTCAGACGACGATGATTTTCAAGAAACGATTAATGAGGATGTTGAGGATAAGCCTGCAAAACGAATCTTGTGGGCAGCTGAGAACAACGAGATTGAAATTGCTAAAGAATTAGTAGCTAGTGAGAAAGATTTAGTGGATTGTTTAGATGAAGATTTGTATACGCCATTACATCGTGCGGCCTATAATGGTCACACTGTTATGGTGCAGTTACTATTAGATAATGGTGCCTCTGTGCACGCTTGTACTGTAGACGGCTGGCAGCCGCTTCATTGCGCAGCCAGATGGAACAATGCATCCGTGGCAAGGATTTTATTAAAGCATAATTCTGATGTGAATGCACAGACTAACGGAGGCCAGACTCCGCTACATTTAGCATCTTCCAATCCAGAAGCCAAAGAGACTCTACTGATACTTTTAGCAGATAATCATCTCGATGCAGAGATTCTAAATTGTGCTAATGAGAAAGCGTTTGATATAGCCAACCGTTCGGGTAGATTAGCACATTTATTTGAATCATTAGATGTGCAGGAGGAATCTGATGTCATGCCTTCCAGTTCAACAAACTGAAACAAATGTAATTAGTATATCTACCTAATATATATTGGAACAATGTTGTTTTTCTGAGTTTCATGTTGTGTGTAGGGGTAGGTTGTGTGTGTGTGTGATCTTCAGACAACTGAATCTTGTTAGTTACCTGAAGATCTCCTTGGTATTAATCTTGCAGGCTACAAAGACATGTTTGAGTTTGGTTTCCATACAGTAACTAAAGCCTCTGCCACAATTCTTCTGACAAAATGTGACCCCTTACAGCAAAAGGTACCTCAAGTCGGAGCTACAAATGTCTGATTAACAACTGTTAATTAATATTTAAAGAGAGGGTAGTAAATTAAAGCCATCATTTATATAGTTTCTTGGGTGAAATAACAATGAAACAAAGGCAAAAGGTGCTTTAGTTTATTGCCTTCTCTTAAGATATTGATTATTGATTAGTTTTAACTTAAGAGTTTATTAATCAGACACTTGTAGCTCTGACTTAAGGTACCTTTTGCTGTAACGCATCACAAATTGAATCGCATGATTAGGAATTGCAGGGTACTGGTTGCGTTCATAAATAAGGACCTGCAATTTGGATGTTTATTTACATTGTCTGCAGAATTTTGACGCTGAATCTAGTGTGTTGGCTATCATCATATAGTGTTATAACTATATATATTCTGTAAACCTTAGAAGTATGCAGTAAGCAGCCGATCATGCTGAATATTCAAATGAACTCAAAATTAGCTAAAAATAATACCAAAGTCATGAACGATTCATGTACAAAAATATTATAAGCACTGACTTGGGTCCTAATCAATCCTAATCAATCATTACTAGTCTCTTACACAATACAAAACCACCAGTTCACAATGTTGTAGAATACAAAGGATATGCTATGGATCTCGTAACAGAGTCCAATTGCTTGCTGCATACTTGAAGGTTTGTAGAGTAAATAAGCTTTAAAAATGGAAACCTTTATGTGTATAAACTTGCAGATATGGAATCGTGGGAAAATCTTGTGCACATACAATCATCAAACTGGAGCTTATGTGATTAACAGTGAAATTCTTTCTGAAGTCATTATTGGTACAGACAGATAGCAATCTGCTGTACTTGGGAACAGCTATAGACCATTTTTATAATTAGCATATTTTTGCTTTCGAGGGATATTGGCACTCATAACGAGGCCAAGTATGGTATCATGCCATGCATTGTGACCGATTATATGTATCTGTGTGTCAGTTAGTCACGATGCATCAACTTTGCCTCGTTATGAGCACCGATATCCCACAGTGGCAAAAATTGGCGCATTATAGGAATGGAATTACAGAAATTATAAGAAGGAATTTTGTTGTTTAAGGTAGAGATATTTTATCAGACCTGCAAACATATAACAGTAAGTATTAAATGTATTAATCTGCCACAAAGTCCGAAATAACAAGGCCAATAGCTACAGAAAAATGCATTTTCTTCCTTAGAAGCAACATGTTTTTAAACACCTTGGAGAATTGATCAAGGAAGGATTACTTAGTAAATCTACCAAAGTAAAAGATGCTTGGTACTACATTATTATGTCTCCTCTCATAGACTATTTCACTAACTTTTATACCAAGAAGTCCCCTAATGGGTAATACTAAGCTATGCATCTTATTGAGCAGTAAAGACTTATCTTACACCAAGTACACCATATGACATGGCATTTAAACAAGGCCTAAGGATGTGTCTTAATTAGAATTTGGTGATACAGGTCTCGGGTTTGTGTTCACATCAAATCACGGCTGGGGCGTATCAAAAATACCCTTACAAACTCAATCCAGTTTCTGTTTTGCTCCATCATGACAACTTTACTGAAAAATCGTGACAAATTAATATATTAAAGCAATACTATAAAGTGTTAAAAATGAAGCGCCCCTTGTCATCCATGACTTGACTTTTTGGGCTTATTGGGTTTGTTTTTGGTAGATATGAATACCCTCCAAACGATTTGGCTCATAGATGCTTACTTTTTCTGTTATGGCCATTTGTTAAATTAAATTCGGGATCCCAAATTTAATTCAACATGTACTAGTATAGGAAAGCATGCATGTGCTTTTTATTCATTTTTGGTGGCAAAATGCACTTGAAAATGCTTTTAGATAGTCACATTCCTCCATTTTATGCTTTTTTTACTATAAGCCATTTTTGATTGAAATCTTATAGTATTGCTTTAATATCACTTCTGATTTAAGAAGAATGGAGCATAAATTCATCTTTTCAGCTAATCCAATCTGTCGACATCATGGTAAAGGCAATATTTTGAAACAAATGACGTGCCATATACTGGGTTTCTGTTGTAATTGCATGAAGGATTCAAAATATCATTTGTTAACCAATCATATCGTAAAACCTACAACATATATCATTTCCATCAGTTCGTCATGTGAGTTCAAGAAAGTCTGCAATAGCTGCCATCTGTCATTAATTTCGATTGCATATTGTTAATCTCCAGTCTTGGGTGCATGGATCTTGAAATGTTTCTTCAGGTGACACTATTTCAAGAGCCCCTGGCATATGACAGGGAAATTTGGGAGGATTTTTCATATTCTAGTGACTAGGTGTTGAATAAATGTAACTTAAAGCAGCTTTTGCAGATACGACTTTCTTGCACTCACATGACGAGTTCACATTGCATTGCTGTAAATCATCAAAATAAGAAACATTGGGGGTGGGGCTTTTCGAGAGCTGGGATGTACATTGATCTTCATTGATGCAAAACCCTAGAGTGTGGATTGCATCTACACTATAAAATATCAACCTAGATGCAGATTTCTGCAGCGTATTCAACTGCACATAGTACGTGTCTATACTTATGCGTCATACCTACGCATCCTACCAGGTCACTGGTCAAAACTCTCACAGTGCGTGAGGTGTTAGCATCCATTTTTGATCTAGATCAATGTACATTCCAGGAATCTATATAGATGTAGATCAGAGCTCTCATGAAGCTTGCTCCATTATAAGGTTAGATCATAATCATCATTTGAGTGCAAGAAAGTCGTATCTGCAATAGCTGCCATTTATAATTAATTTGGATTGCACACTGTATAATCTCCAATCTTGGATCAGTGGCTCTTAAAATGGTTCTTCAGGTGACACCGTCACCTGAAGAACCATTTCAAGAACCACTGACATAAGACAGGAACATTTTGAGTGATTTTTCACATTGTTGTGACAAGGAATAAAATAAATATAACTTAGGGCAGCCATTGCAGATACGACTTTCTTGCACTTACATGACGAACTATACCAACATGATTTTCAAGCTGTAGTAATGACATTCTGTACATGATCAATACAAGGGATTATTATATAATCATCAAACCCTTGCTCTTGCACTTTGCTCAGGTGTTTTTTGAGAAATTTGGGTGCTTTCAAAAATAATTATAAAACAAATTTTTGACCAACTAACCTGACCCAATGGTTTCAGAAATTCCACTTAGGGCAATGCAACAATTATTTTTTGGCCTAAACCTAATGCCTCACTGAGTTATTGCAAACAGAAATCAGATATGCAAGGTACAATTGTAGCTAATTGTTATATTTACGGAAAAACATGATAATGTCTTATGGCCCTATACCCTGCAATATTATGTTTAATTGTCCGAGGAGTCATATGTAGTGGTAATGAGTGGTAACCTGAAATGTATCATGATTGTACACTGTATCATTGTAACTTAAACTGAATCAGTTTTGAAAAAAAAGAACAAATATTTGTTGTATAACCTCTGTATGAATATTTTGTTTGTAAACCTTAGGTTTATAGGTTTCCTAAGTATTATGTGAAACCTTTCTTATTTGATGAGAGAAGTATCTCTCCAGTAAAAATGCTCATACATTAAGAGATACAGTTCGATATTGACCACTGAGCTCAAACCATTCTGCATATGTTGAGTGTTAAGTTTTATAAATCAGAACTCAAAACAGGAAAGGTATTCAGAAAAGCTTACAAAAGTGAAAATATGGGAAGCTTACTTGCGATGGACGGCCACATATGCAATATACATAGTAAGTATTATCACACTAAAGAATAGATGGAAACAGATTATGTGGTTTACCTGTCTATGATATATAATACTAGTAATTCAGTGCAGGTTTATGATGTACCCACTATAGAGGGAGACAACACATACTGCCAAGTGGAATGGCGTCATTGAGTCGAGGCAGAATCCACTTCAAGTGCAGTGTTTCCTTTGCGCATATGTGACCATCCACCATAAGCCTTTAGTAAATTTAGTGTGTTGCTGGTCATATTTGTTTTTATTGCATATTGAAAAGAACATATCCTGCTTTAAAATGTTACTTGTTTATGTATGTAAACCATACCAACTTGGGGTGTAAAAAAAGGAAAAGTTCTTTTCACTTACAAAAAAATAATATATATGCATAATAATATAAATTCTGAGCCAACAAAGAAAACAAATATTTAACAGTAAATTATTACAAAATTACTTTATTATTAAGTAAAAAAGTCAAATTCGGAAATTATATTGGATGTAGCTACAAAGTTGATGACCACAAAACTAAGACCTACAACCCACTAATATTTGTGAGAACTTCTATTCTTCAAGCAAATGGAATACACAGCGCACACTTTGTCAAGTCGATTGGTTCAGAAGTCACATTAAGCCATTGTTCCCTGTGTGAATATTTCTCCTGGATTAGGGGCTGCATTCAGTGCATGTGGTGAGCTAATTGCAGACAATGTTATATTTGTTATTAACTTGTAGAGGGGCAAAGTGTAAATGGGTGACTCTTGAGATAGTTACAATGTACACAAATGTTACACATGATTTTCTTAAACTTGAACAGTTTCTTAAGACAATGATTGCACAAGTTTAACTCTTTTGATCCTGAATTGCAATCTAATTCCATACTGAATTAATTTACACTCAATACAAAATGGAACACCTGAGCATTCTCTTGTAAGCTCCTTTGGAAACGCCCAGGCATTCTATCAGATTGAACAATAGAATTATCCTATTTGAATTAAATTTTGGTAGATAATATAGATAAATTCAAATCTGTTGCCTAATGTTGGAAGGTCCAGGTATGCTTATCCTATTGGAATGATAACCAAAACTATTAACATGCTCAAGATCATGCAAAGAAGCATGTTACATTTTGTAACATTTGTGATATAGCAAATAATGGCCCAAATGTGTCACTGAGCACTGCAAGATACTTGTAAATTTGAATAATAGGTAAGGAACTTCAGTTCAACTGCTGGCAGTTGAAGCTGTAGGCTGTAAGCCACAGCATCATTGTATACACTCCAGGTCTTATATCCATTATAGGCCGTTCTCTTGCTTGTGGCATATACCCATGTACGACAGTTCTCTGTGTTTCATTGTTCCCAATTGTGATGCACCATATGGACTGTTATTTTGCTTCGCAGCCATACATGCTCCCATGTGTCCCTCCTGTATTCTGTAACATATGCTCTGTGCAGCTCACAAGGAACATCTGCAGCTCACAATGCCACTGATACAGCCATTAAACAAAACAAAGGCCCATTTATTAGCCATCACAATCAGAACAAGGGCACATGCCATGAAAACGAACAACCCATGGATATAGGGCCTAAAGCAGAATTGTGTGTGTTAATGTTAAGGAAGTACCAAATAATATTTATTTGTATAGAAGTATTTATATAGAAATGACTATAATTGAAAAGCTCTATAAAATGGCTATGGGTGGACACATACACAAATCGTTAACATGGTTCAAATACCTGCACTAGTCGGCACAGTCTATATTACTCCGCTGATCTTCAGCACATCAAAAATGTTTTTTCAGAGTATTGTCAATATGCATTAATTGATGCCCATAGACGCGCAGTCTTTACACACGCTATGCACAGGGAATAGCGCATGCAAAAGACTGAGCGTCGATGGGCGTTGTGCACCTTAAACATGTGTTTGTATTATTTCCTTAATTTTTCAGCCAGATATCCCAAATTTGATTCACTGACTAGTGCAGATATTGGAATGATGTTGCCCATTGCTTTATATGCCTCTCCTAATAATAGCTCTATATTAAACTAATCACTGCCACTCTCCGCGATGTCACAAACAAACATTAAAAAAGGTTACATGCGACTCCCTACATGCCAGAGAAATAGTGACGTCATAATTTATGTAAATCACCCAACACGTGCGTTTAGGTTCCTAACAAATGGGGTGGACAGTTCTACCACACATTAAGTCTATGTGGAAAAAAGTCAGACTCCTATTTGACACCATAACATTCGTCTAAAACAAAAAGGGAAAACATGCCGACCTGTTATGCTAAAGGTTGTGATCACAAGCCAGAACAGGACCCCTGCTGTTATTTTTGTTTTCCAATCGAGAAATATTGGTCCGATTTGTATGTTTACGTACGCCTATTCTGTTAATACGTATGATCAGTGTAACCACTCATTTGTTTGGAACCAGATCGCACGTCTTGGGCTAATTTTCATAAATGTGATGACACTACTTCCCTGGCGTATTTAACTACAACATACAGAATCAGTTTCTTCAATGATTGCAGCTTCTTGGACAAGATGAAATGATACCATATGAACCAAGAATTTTTCATTTTAATCATTTATTGTGTAAAATAGCTAATAACAGAAACTGTTTTGCATTTTTTTTCCAAATAACTTGGTTTGGTTACTTAGTGTTAAAACTAAAAATACATAATAACAATTTGTTGCAAGGATAGGGTATGCTTTGTTGTTGTGTTTGTGGCCAAGCTGGTACACAACAACGGACAAAACCCACACAAGCGATTACCTCGAAGTGTATTGCTGTAAACTTGTAATGGCTGTAATAACTTGTGTGGGTTTTTTCTGCTGTGGCTTGCCAGCTCAGCCGTCTACTCTTTCTACATGCAACTCTAGCATTATGTAGCATTTTTGTTTATATGACATGGCATGATTCATTCAAAACTAAAAGACATCCCCAATGCAAGTTTCAGATTGTTATGGCTGTTGCGAAGTTACAATGGTGTCAATTACTTAAGAATTGGTCACAAGCCATTGCACATTTTGCTTTTATCCATACATTTATGAGAGGCCGTGGGCGCTGCAGTTTTCTTAAAACGTAGCAAAGAAATGGCAAGGATGCATGGTGCAAGTACATTGTCCACACATGTCTTTATTACATCATTATTACACATCGAAGCCATAAGGCAAGAGACAGGATGTATTCTGTTATTAGTGTGTGTACAGTAACTGACATAATGTTTCAGTTGTATTTGTTCATGAATATTAAAAGAGCAGAAGAGCACAAACTGTGTAAGAATTTGATTTCATCGGCAAAGAACTTCTGACTTGTTATTGCACCATCTATACTTTGATCAACACCAAATAGCCGGGCCTATTCACATCGTGAACAGTAAGCTGATTCACAAAAAAATAAAATTCTTATTTTTCTTCGGCTCACCCCCTCATTTTGTTTCCTTTAGAGTCAGAATCAATCCTGCAAAATTGAAAAAAAATTAGGAGGCGCTACCGGCTGTTTAAGTTTTGTGTACAAAGTCTATGGGAATTTTGGGCTCTCCTCTTTGTCATAAAAAACGTAATGATTAATTCGTTCTGGAAAGCTAAAAATTGCTGAATATATTTAGCAAAGTGTCCTTTAAATAAAACAAAAAGAAAATTAATATATAAGAGACACAATGTCGCTTCCGTTGGAGCGAAATTTTCTTGGTAGGGTGAGCAAATGTCATTCGGGTGAGCGAATGTCTTTGGATGTCAAGCCTAAGCAAATACCCTTTATATGAGTGAATGTATTTGGAAATGCAGCTATATTCCATACACTATAAACAAAAAACAAATTAACTGTTCCATACCCAGAGTAAAAAATTACTGGTTTGTTCCATGTACAAAATATAGAAGATCTGTTCCACTATCAAATTCCTGGATATGACAATACAAATTTCAACTTGTAGCATCATTAGTTTTACCATAGTTAGAGCTTGGGTTTCCAGTAGCTTCATCTTGTGTCTGCTCCAGATATGGTAAACGTCTGGGTAAGTAGTTCAATAAAATAATTTCCTGGTTATAGAATTCACAACTTCAACTTGTAGCATCATTCATTTTTACCATAAATACAGCCTGGGGATGCAGAAGCTTCACTTTGTGTTTATGACAACTCTGCTCCAGCTCGGATGATGAATATTAGCTACCCATCATTAGGCCACAGCTGTGAAGGAGTGTGTTGGATGGGTAATGATTTCCTGGTTTGGGCAGCTGAAATTCAACTCTGTTTTTTAAGTTAGGGCTTGGCTTTGCACTAGCTTCACCTTGTGTTTACGACTGCTCTGCTCCAGATATGGGGTGAAGAATGTCACTATCACAGGTATGAAAATGTATAATAGAAAGGTGTTTAGTCAACATCTGGGTAAGTAATTCAGTATGATGATCTCCTGTCTTAAAAGTTGAAAACATTTAACTTGCAGCATCATTAGTTTTTACCATAGTTAGAGCTTGGCTCTGTAGTAGTTTTACTTTGTGTTTACGGCAGCTCTGCTCCAGATATGGGGTGAAGAATGTCAGGAGTCCATCATTTGGCAATGTCTTGATGAAATCTTGTGGTTCTAGATGATACGATGCATGGTCTAAGACACCTGGAAATAACAGAAAAGAGGAATCTTTAGGCGTTGACAGGTTGATATCTATTTAAATTTACTATATTCAAGAGCGACATTGAAACAATATTCAAAATGAAAATCGGAATGTTAAACTAATTATTTATCAGTTGCTTTGACACTTTTCTTTTATTTGATTAAAGGTGTAGGTCCGATCACATTCTCATCCCCAAGGGCTCAACCGGAAGTAGTATATTTTTGATGCCAAATGAAAGCCCATATTTTTTTTTATTATAAATCCAAAATTTCACCTCAACATTCTTTGTAGTTTTGAAGATATAGCACAAAATGTAAAATTAATTGGTATACCATTTTTTTTTTAAAAATTTACATAACAGCCTCATCCACAGGGTTGCATACTTTCTTTTGCCTCTCAGGAGAAAACAAGACACAAGTTAAGGTTGAAACCTTGCACATTGCATTTCAGAGGTCAAGGTCAATCATTTAAAAGTAAATTATACACATCCTAAAATAGGAACCTACACCTTTAACTAACAAAGTGTCAAGTTTCACTCCGGAATAAAATTTTAACAATCTGTCCTATTTGGACAGCAAGCCGCTCAAAGACACCTAACTTTATGATAGCATATGATAGTTATAGTGCACCAGGGTTATCCCCTATAATAATAAATATGATAATATTAGATAGCCCTTTGTTTCAACTGCTTGCTGGCAAATTTTCAACCAATTTGGGCTTATAGTTTTATTTTTAGAGCAATTTGAATAAATTGCGTCAAATTAGAAATTCCAGCCAATCGTGCACGCATTTGAGAGCCGCTGTGAGCGGCTTGCTGGAGTGAAAGAGTTAATGAGTATCCTCAAAAACAATTAAGCACAAAAACATTTGCTTAGCAAGAAGCTTTGGTAAAGAAACCACACAATGTTTGGAGACATTTATTCAAAAGATGATAAATAAATGAATGACTACACAATCACCTTTGAGTGTTTTCATCACCACTGGATCATCCTTTCTCGTCTCCACCATCCACGTCTCCTTAGCAACCATCAACACCAGCTGTAGCAACCGAGTCCATGATGCAACATCCTTGTTGAAAGTAACCACTGCATAGTCAAGGACAATGTCCATGTGTTTGTCAACTAGAAGGCCTAGCGCCACCCCGGGGTCAAGTTTGTCCAGGCAAAGGATGTTTATGGATAACGAGCCACGGAATTGGGATTCTCTTATTGATTGCTGGACTTGGTTTAGTACTGATGTGTGGCAACATTTAGCTGATAGGAGACTCTGCAATGAGAAATAAAATAAGATTTGAGAAAACTGCTTCAATTTAAAATCAAAGATGTGAAGTGCTTTTCCAAAACATTTGTGCCTGCAAATTACCATCACAAAGAAAAAGCAAGTTCTATTCCTGCAAGTAAATGCTCAACCAACTTTTTATATGCATGATACCTTTTGCTTGTATTGACTGAATGGGCAATTTAAAGGGGTGTTGGGCAAGTTCAGCATTATCCCCAAACCTTTCCCCAAGTACTTTGAGATTTTTGCATCATTTGAAGTATTAGCAGTAATAATGACAGCATGCAAAGTTTCATTGTCAAATTCAAACCCTATGTATCAAAATATTTAGATATTCTTTAATTTTAATTACCGTTGTCTACAATGATAAATACTGCACTCTGTAGTTGAATTCTTAAAATTGGCCTTGTCAGGAGATCTAATGCAAATTCCCATATTTCTTTTGATTTATCTGCAATCTATGATGTGAAAGAAATGTTTTATAAACACATCTTTGGCTCTTTTTTAACATATAGCATCAATAAATATGTTTAGAAGAATAGCCTCATCCCCAAGATCTACATACAAAATTAATTTAAAATTTTGGACTTTCCTGAAAATTTTGAAGAAAATTTTACCGATAACTGGTAACTGACTTTTATTTTCTAATATATTGATGTGTAAATTATCCACATCAAAATTTCAAATTTTTTGTCCAATGTCCCTTTAAGAAATAGTTAAGACAAGCAAGTGTTAGTCTAAGCAAAAAGTTGCAGATATGGTTTAAAGCAATTATTGCAAAAAAACTACTGTTCAATCAAGGAAAACATTTGTTGCAATGGACAGCTGTTTAGGCTCCATTCAACCATTTACAGGAGTAGCAATGATAACTAATGATGTTCAAGTTGATTGTGATAATTCAACACTCACTCCCTACCCATCCACTCCACCCTTATGTCAATGTTGGAGACAATGATGACACTTGTATTTGGGTCAATATTGAGCGGGGAAGTGGGAGAACCTTCCAAAGTCATTGACATATGTTGCAAAACTTATCTTCTTCTTGGGATAATCTATCACTGTTGCTTATGTCTTTGCTTGTTAGCAATTTCCGCTTTTATGAATTCAGCCCATTGAGTCGATATGGTATACCTACAGCAAAATGCTCACCTGCAATTTGAATACATTTAGTATGTATTCAATATACATTAGTATTGCAACAGTAACACCATGCTTAGGAGGGCTGACTTGGACCAAACTCTGCATTCTCTTTGAATGGAGACATTGAGTTGATGTGACTATGACAAAAAACTCACCTGTAATTTGAATAGAACAACAGCAAAATGGGCAATCATTCGTTACATCGGTCATCATAGGGCTAACTTGGAAGAATCCCAGCATGCGCGCTGATTGGAGATATTGAGTTGCATGACTAAGACAAATGCTCACCTTAACTTGAATAGATTTTCATTACAACAGCAGCATGGACAATCATCTGTTACATCGGAAATGAGAGGGCTGACTTGGGCCAATCCCAGCATGCTCGCTGATTGGAGAAATTGAGTTGACGTGACTAAAACAAAATGCTCACCTGTAATTTGAATAGATCTTCATTACAACAGCAGCATGGACAATCATCCCTTACATCAGCCATGGGAGGGCCGACTTGGACCAATCTCAGCATGCTCGCTGATTGGAGAAATTGAGTTGATGTGACTAAAACAAATGCTCACCTGTAATTTGAATAGATCTTCATTACAACAGCAACATGGGCAATCATCCGTTACATCAGGCATTGGTGGACTGACTTGGACCAATCCCAGCATGCTCGCTGATTGGAAACGACGATTAGAGGTAGATAATTTGGTGTGAAGGCATCTCTCTGATGATGGTGATTTTCCTGTGAATTATAGCAGAATAAGAATATACATTTTTGATTTACAATTTTGTGTGTTTTAAATGAAGAAAAAGTAAATGTATTTCTTTAGTCACACTATGGACTTTTTACTTGGGAAATTTATGCTGGTCCTTTTAACCTGAAGGGTTATCTTTCAAGCTTCACTTAGTAGACCTGGTTATTTCTGGATTTATGCTATGGTCACATAACAACTGGTTGCCAACCGAACATTGGTATGACATGGTGAATGCTTGCGTTGCACAGTCAGTCATCGGTTGGTCTCCAGTTGTTATGTATTTAAGACATCGTCATTACATTGTTATCCAGCTTAGTTAAATCCTTGCTTCATCTCTCTGGCTCACGGACACCACCCAGTCTCAGTACCAACACGGTCCGGTCACCGGCCGACGTCATGCGGTCTCCGGTCGGTGTCTGTTGATTTTCAATCCATAATAAGGCCGTAAACAAATTGTAAAATTTACCACAATGTTATGCGACCAGGGTGCAAATTATATATTCAATCAGGGATCAAAATTATGCTATTTTCATACTGCAGAGCTGCATACAGTACCCCTCAGTAAAATGCAATACATTTTCATCTACAAGATCCTATAGTTGGTATATTGTGTTTTATGGAACAACAAACTGACTGTAAAGTGTCAATTTTTCATTTATGGTCTCATTTTTTAAGTTGGGACCCAAACGCATTACATGTGTGTTTTAGTGAAATATAACCTCTTCTTATATAAAACCCTCCGGATTTCCAAAAATATGCATCTTAAGTGCATATAAGTATATATATACTGAAAGCTAATTGTGTCAGCAATTTGAAAATGTGCATATAAAGTCAAGCGTACAAGGTGGCTAAGAGTTATACAGGGTGAGACAAACAAAAATATCGTCAAACAAAAATATCGTCAAAATGATCGTTAATTGTTTGACATCCAGACAAAAAATAGGACTTGTATATAAAAAATCAATGCGTTGAACATAGAGTTTAGCCTATTGCCCATCCGTACATATCAGAAAAAAAGTTCATCATCAACGTTGCATACATTATACAGGGTTTTACAAATTTAGGAGTTAATTGCAGCTTGTAGTGTTTATATTCAGTGAAGTGTGTCCTGTGCATAAAATTTAGCAAATAAGCATTGTATTTAACATTGCTTAACCTGATGAAACAAATATGAATCTCAATTTTGTTATTTGAGTAATTTTAAGATTGATTAAATTGATTAAAATCCTCCTCTTGTTAACAATTGATTTCAACTTTCTACCCCACGCCCCAAGACCTCATTACCATCCCCTCTATCATCTTCTTGAACTAAAACGTCATCTTTTTACCTCTTTTACCACTTATTTGCCCTTATATCCTCCTCCACCTCCTCTTTGATACAATTCCTCCTCCTCCTCCACCACCCCTGGCTAATTATGTTTATCGAACAGTAGCAATTACTGGTTAAATTATTTTTTTTTTATTCTTCTGGAAATGAAAGACCATTAATCTAGCTTTCAATTGAGCCCCATAACAAGTCTATTTTGGTTCCCATAGTGAAAATATATTGAAAAAGAACATATATATTTTAGATAGAAATGTAACAAAACCACCTTTTATTGGGTCCCAACTTAAAAAATGAGACCTTATGAGAAATCAATCAATCAATGAAATTGATAGAGGACCTAAATTAAAACATTGTTCAAAGGCAGAAAGGAATGACGAGATATGGCACAAAATATCGGAAAATATATATTATTTTGTGGAGATCGACTATAAATTTGATATTTCATCCACCCTTTTTTCAAAGTTCATCTGGGAAATGGTTAAAAGTAACAGCTATTACACTGTGTTTAAAAATTTGCTACATGTAAAAAATTATTGTGTAATTTCAGCATGTGCTTATCATATCTTTCAGCATTAATGTGAATAACCATGTTGTCAAGATTATTTACATATCTTTTCCAAGATCATTGCATTCATTTATTCAAATAAATTTACAGTTAAAGTTATGTGCCGGTATGTCTAAACATCACAAGAGAGTTTTTAGTTATGTGCCACACATATCATAAGGAAACACATCAGGTTATGTGCCAATGCGAAATCAGTAGTTTGTGTTCAGACATACCGACACAAGAGTAAACAAAGGAATAACAAAAGAAATATTATAAGGAAATACATAAGGACTTATGTGCCATACGAAATTGAAAGTTTGTGTTCAGACATAACGGCACGACTTTTTAAACAAAGACATAACAAAGGAGATAGCTCATAATTTTCAATGGGTAATGTTTTCACAAAATTTTAATAGTGTGATTTATATCATTTAACTATGTGCATTGTCTTTTTTGATTATTGGAGGAAAAAGGACATGTTTTCTAGATTCAGGAACCGAGCTTAACTCATTTTGCCAAAAAAAGCTCTTGTGCTGGTATGTCAGACCAGCGACGAATTGTAAACAATAGTAAATTAAAAATTTGAACAAATCTATTCTGCGTGTCAAGAAAGGGTCAGTAAGCTTGATGCAAGAGTTTAATTAAGAACAATTTTCTCTTTCGTTTCAAACATTGAATGTATTATATAGAAATACATCAAATATCAATGTTGTTTCACATTTGCTCTGTCATTGTATTTAAAAGAAAAGGACAATGAGGCAAAACTGGCAAAATCTATATGTAAATTCATATGCTTGTTTAATAACATAATTAACAAGAAATTGATAGAAATAGTTGAAAGTGAAATATGTGCAAAACAATGACATAAAATCATTGTTTGTTTCAGCAATTCAATTTGTGTTTCATTTTCTTAAAAATATGGATCAAAGTTGATCAAATGTCATAAAAATTTTAAAGAACTCTGGGTTTAAACCTTTTGGTACAAAGAACGTGAAAAGTTACATCAAAGTGATGGCCAGAATAATAACTTACTACTATGTTTCAGACTAATTGGCCATGTTGTGAAAATTTTGTAGTTCTGTTTGGAAGAACCAGAAGTCCTCTTCTTGGAAACTTGATGTACACAATTGCAGAGTCCATTTCTGATTATAAAGTTTTTATTAAGCTAGATTAATCCACATAAAATGCCTTCCACATGGTATGTATGAATTTCATATCAATCAGTAAAGATTGGGAACATTCTTTTGAAATCTCTATCAAAAGGTTATCTAAATCTTATACAGAAGGAATACAGATTTTTAATATAGAGTTATCCAGTTTGAAATCCAACTTTGTATATGGAAGACTTTTTACAATGTAAATACTCTTGAAATTCAAATAGAGTGCATATTTTCACATTTCCTGTTCTGTGCTGTTCTTTTTATACAGCCAAAAATATTTAACAAATTATTATCTCCTCTGATTTAAAACAGATGAAACATTAATAGACCTGTTGTTTTTGTGATAAAGAACATGTTTCAGAGCAAAACATGATGCACACTATATCAGAATAGTAATGTATTATCTAAATGGCATAAATTTAAATTAACTTCAACACAAGCTCAATTTTGAATGATTATACCATTGTTTGACATATACATCGTAAATATTTGAACTGTCAATACTTTTTTTTTAATGACAGATCTGATTTTTGTGTAGAAATGAAAGAGCTTAGATGTTTCACTTTTGGAAGCACAAGATATATAATGCAAGTCACCAGATCTTGAAGTTTATATCATTTTGTAACTTTGCAGAGGTATTTTCCCCAAAGAGTTTTCATGTACCAGCCATATAATGGATGCTCAGCATAAAATGACTGCGATCAGTTTTCTCATTATTTTGACATACTTCACGGCTGTAAATACATCAAACATTCTGCTGCAAGAAACCCCTTCAGGAAGTTTGTCATGCAAGATTTATGAGACAAGCAAACTAGATTGTTCGTGGCGAAATCTTCTCAACGTTCCGGTTTTAGACAAGAACTTGACAACTGAGTTGGATCTGAGTTACAATCAGTTACAAGCTTTGCATGGATCGCCATTTAAAAACTTGACAATATTGGAAAGCCTTGATCTTAGAAGGAATATAATATCAACTTTGGATCCTGATGTATTCAAAGGGCTTGGTGATCTCTTGATTTTGGATTTGTCTTATAATGATATTGACAATCTTCCGAATGGTATTTTCAGTAGTTTGCACAAATTGTATTTTTTAGACCTGAAAAGAAATATTTTTTTTACTGTACCTAGTAACATTTTTACAGCATTATATTCGTTGACGGATATGACCATTCACGCTCTAGGCAGTTCATTTGATAGCCTAATGAGTGATTTAAGAACCTTGAACAGACTTAAATCAGTGTTCATATATACTGCTCAGCAGCATGTCACAAAAGCTACATTTGAACCACTGTCACATATTCATGATTTCCTATTCTGGTGTACCCTTCAATGCCATTTGGACAGCTCTGTATTTAGCCCACTCACAAATCTAACCAGGTTCACAACTTCTTTTGATAAATTACCTGTCCTTCAATCTATAAGCGCACCCCTTCAAACTCTCGTTCTAATTGCAATTGATACTGTTATTAGTGCAAATAAATTGACTTTTCACACTCTTTCAAACATCAGTGAAACTTTAACACATCTTCAAATATATAATGCACTGTATCAAATTAAAGACCACTCTTTTATCTGGACACCCAATCTTTCCATCTTGAACTTGACCGTGAACCAAATTCAGATCATAGAATATGATGCTTTTTATGGACTGAATGAATTGGATCAGTTAGATTTGAGTTACAATCAACTTATTGGTGTACCACCTCCCATCAGTCAGCTGAAAACACTAACCTTTCTCAACCTTGGTTCAAACTTTATTGTGGTAAAAACCCAAGAAATGCTTCATTTACAATCAACAAAGTTAATATACTTAAACATTGCAAATGACAGGGCAAAAAATTATTTAATCAACACAGAATGGGTTCCGTTGTTTCAAGGCTTGGTGCATTTAGTTGTGACAGGTACTTTTGGAAATATGCTTGTGTTTAATCAGCAATTTCAATTGATATCATCACTACATAACTTAGAAGTGAGAAACATGGCATTGGAATTTAACAACACAGATAGCTGTATCAATTTTCCTTATTTAACCAGCATAGTTATTACTGATGCTGTTTATAATGTTCGGAATACCTTGGGTCTTCATAAATGTTCCAAATTAAGAAGTCTGGATTTGTCTGGCTCAGTGAGCATGCTCAAATCACTGGATCCACAGCATATCAATATAAGCATAACCAGCCTACAAGAACTTTCTCTGACCAGGAACAAACTTGAGACAATTCAACAAGTTACAATATTCAAAGCACCAAAGCTAACATTGCTTAATCTGACTGAAAATGATATCAAAAGGATTGACGGCACTATTGGCACTGCCTTCAAATATTTGGTCAGTCTTTACATAGATGACAATAGTATTGAGTCATTGTCAGGACTTGAACTCCTGACCTCTTTGAAACATCTTAGTGCTGCAAGAAATCAAATCATTGAAGTTCCATCATGGCTGCTTTCAACATCAATCCAACCAGTCCTTACTTGGTTTGATATAAATGATAACCCATTCAGTTGTTCATGTGAAATAAAACAATTCCAAGAGTGGATCTTATATGATACAGACACTTGGTTACAGCCTGGCCCATATGTTTGTGCATCTCCTAAGAGGTTCAATGGAATGAGTATCACTGAAGTCAAACTAAACTGCAGGTCATACACCAAACTTTATGTTGAAATTGGCACACTGTCTGGGATTCTATTTGCGATACTGATCATTCTTCTTAATCGTTATCAATGGCATATCAAATATAAACTTTTCTTGATTTACAGAAATTATTGGCCCTTTCCTGATAACGATGAAGAGTTTGAAATGCTACAGCTACAGTACAATGCCTATGTTGCCTTCAATGAAATGTCTGATGATGATGACTGGGTGAATGAAAGCTTGCAACCCAACATGGAGGAAGTTCCTGAACCAGTGAAACTGTGTATCAGGAGTAGAGACTTTATGCCAGGATCTTCTTTGATAGATAGCATCTCAGAGAGCATCCAACTGAGCCACAAGACCATCTTAGTTTTGTCTCCTAACTTTGTTGAAAGTGAATGGTGCCATCATGAAATGGAGATGGCCCAAATGAGGCTTCTGGAGGAAAATCTGGATGTTCTTGTTTTGGTTTTATTGCAAGATATCCCAAATAACAAGATAACATTATCACTCCGAAAGCTTCTTTGTAAGAAAGAGTTCATAAAATGGCCCATGGACAGAGCGGGACAGAATTTGTTTTGGCGACGATTAAGACTAGAACTCAAAGCACCTGCTCAGGTAGATCGTCGTTTTTGTATGTAGTAAGAACGACGGACTTTAATACCTAACTTTATATGGCCTAACTGTAAGTCCAAGATTGATACGGTCAAAATATGAACAGTTACTCTGAGAAGAGATTAGGTTGTAAATTTTTGTAATATATACCGATACAACTCAGTATAGCTATAATAGTACAGCTTGTCTCAAAAAATGGTACAATCGGAAAAGACTTGTTTTCAATATTAAATCTTATCATAAATAAGTCGTTTTGGGTACTTTATTACAGGAAAAAGACCATGCTTTCCAATACTGTTTGTTTCATCTCATTTGCTTTTGTCAATCCACAGAAAACTCCAGTTTACTTCGGAACCCAAAAATCCACTTTGTGCCACTTTTTGCTTAAGTGAGAGTGGTGAAGACATTAATTAAGCTAAACATTATGCACACTTGAACAGATTTGAAAGATTATAAGAAGGGATAAGTTTTTAAAGGTGCAAAAAAGTTATGCATGGATGCAAATAAAAAGTTCTAGCTTTCAGACAAAGGGTAGTTTGTAACATTCGATATTGTTGTTTATTAGAAGAAAATCATGGCCTTACAGCAACCTCAATTTACCTTGGACGAGAGAGTTTTTATGATCTTGACGTATACTGAAACATGAAGTCCTACCGAGGTTATCAGGCTATTTAAATACTATCACCAGGAACTATGAGAAGTATGGGAAAAACTCAGGAAATTCTGGAAGGCTGAGAACAGTTCTCAGCTAAATATTGCCCAAGTGCAACATGCTCTCCGGTGAGATCCATGATTAGCGCCCATAGAAACTATATTCCTAACATCAGTAGAGCCTTGTTTAACCAAATTACAAGGCTAGATCTACAATGGCATCCATAGGCCTACATAATGGAAAATCTTGTCTGTTCAAGTGTGAATAACGTTTAGCTTAAATAATTTCTTCACCATTTTCTCTTAACCAGAAAGTGGCACAAACTGGATTTTTGGGGTTCCCATTACGGTGAACAACAACGTAAAAATTTGTGTATCTTATACCGCTGAAAGAAAGGATTTCAGCGGTTGGCAATTTTCCTTGCTTGGATGATTAAGGTGTGATCATTGCCAAAGACAAAATAAACTGATGGCTTTATAGGTGGTGTGAAAAGGTTATTAACACATTCCAAGGCCAAAGGTGTAAATTTGGATTTACAAAAGGAAATTTGTGGGTAGTTAAGCAAGAATGATCCATGGTAATCTGTGACTACTTTTTTAAGTTGCCAGTAGCTGTAATGCCGTATTGTAAACTGGAGTTATCTCCGGATTGACAAAAGCAAATGAAATGAAACAAATATGGTGCATAAAATAAGTTTCCGAATGTGAAGATCGGTAATGAATTTCAAATGACTCTCAGATTATGACCCCCTGTTAAGGTCAATAAGGCCCTTCGCACATAATGTTTAGTTTCCTGTTGCAGAATTTAAAATAGAGAGGCGGTCACCTTCCATATTCATTATTTTTTTAGGATCAAAACATGTGACATAATTCAATTGACATAGTATCCATGTATACAGTACAGTAACTCACATACCAGTATTTTTTATGTTTATCTATGCAAATTAACACACATGCACTGCATTTTTTCCATTCTCAACTTTCAATTTTGGGTGATAAAAATGCACAAAATTTTGAGTATGCAATGCCAATATATTTATTATTACACATGTACCATGCACCCAACCCATGGAAACTGCTTTATATCGGCATTTGGGAGATGCCTGTTATTTTGAGCCATAAATACTTTGCCCTTTGTCTTTTGAAATATTAAAAGATAATGAAACCATCTCAAATTACTTGGGAATTTTGGATATTTGGGGCGGTCTAAAACAGGAAACTAAACATTAGTGTGACGGGCCTAATGGCTAAAATTTAGAGAAAACTAAATTTAGTGAAAACTTATCACTTATGTAAATGTTGTAAATGACCCGTGATGACCTATGACTTCAAATGTAGTGGAGTCATATTTGTGTCCCTACCCAGTGAGGTTTATGTGCAAGTCCCATAAAAATCTGTGAATGTATGTATAAATTAGCAATGACCTCAAATGACTCCTAGAAGACATTTAATCTCATATTGAGTATCTTCATGTGTGCCTCACAACCCAGTGATGATGTGTAACTGCCATGAAAATCCATGTGGATTCAGAGACCAATTATGCTATATTTGCAATGACCTCAAATGACCCAAATTGATCCATAGATGACCTTTGACCCAAGCCTAGGTGGATCATGTGTATACCCCTACCCAGTGAGGGGCATACAAGGGTGGGGGCATTTGGCCCCCCCAAAAAAAAAAATGCACCCCCCCCCAAGAAAAAAAAATCAGAAGCTTTTTGGTGTAAATTTCTCTCAAATACCCTTTTTAATGATCATTTTTTGATATAAAATACACAAATTTTTGTGTGTTTTGCACGTATTTCACTATTAAATATCAATATTTTAGCCTAAATTAGATGTTTTTAACAAAAAAAAAACAAATTTGTCCAATTTGTTTTCAAACATTTTGCCTCACAGAAATTTGTCTTGCCCTAAGAAAATCATATAGAAAGAGGGGAAAAAGATAAGAGAAAGAATTCTTTAAGCTGATTGCCAATGATAGCCCAAGAAAGCCTATAATGAAACTTGGAAGCTTACTTCCGCTGGGTCCAATATTTAGAGAATAAAAGATAAGATTTCTTGTTTTGCCTGTCATCTATCGTCTCATAATGGATGGGTGTGTACATTATTTTGAGTAATGG
>JXSR01S053913.1:80821-91552 GCA_000969725.1 Ophiothrix spiculata
CCCCCCCCCCAGGAAAAATCTTCGAGTGGAAAATTGGAGGCAGGGAAAATGGAAGAGAGAGGAAAAAAAAGAGGAAAGGAAGAGAAAGAAACGGAGAGATAAGAAGGGGAATGAAAGAAAGAAAGAATGAATGAAGAGAAAAGAGGAGGAAAGAGAGAAGAAAAAGAAGGGTAGAGAAAAATTGTAGCACAGAATTTTAAAATAGTCGCTTGTACTTTGTGTTTCATATAGTGGTATAAAAATGGGGAAAATAAGTATAAAATGGGAAAGAACATATGTATGCCTCCCCTGACCGAGAAAGCTGGTTACACTACTGTTGACTGAATTTAGGGTATCAAATACAATTTTATCACATTGCATTTGGTCTCAGGTAGGGTATTCATTGTAACAGGTATGGTCCTGGATAAGGTAGGGCCTATTAATTCAAACAGACTTTATGGTTTTATGGTTTCAGATAAGGTTTCACACACCTTTGCTTATTTTTGACCTTGTATATGTAGTTCGCGGGTGGATTCCAGGGACAGGCACCAATGCCAGTTACCCCCGAGGTTATGCTCCTTCCCCACTCCAGGGCCAGGCATAGATCACCATGGAGCTACAATCACCAATAAATTAAAGAAATGACACTTTCACACAGGAAAACACCCATTTTCATGACCATTTTCATCTAATTTGGGGTGGGGGAAGACTTTTTGTGCATGTATAAGCCTATCCTTCCTGGGGTCATATTTTGTGTATACTATACTGCTTTTCAACTCAACAAATTATATTGAAATGTTTTTATCATTTAGAACAATATGTTTGGTACCTCCCAACACTTTGAAAATACTTAAAAGTAAGTAACAATTTTTTTTATATTTGAATAATTTCCAATCATTTAGGATAACACGGTACCTTCCAACACATCTTTTTTTGAAGATTAATGTGCCCACATTTTGATATTAGGTGTAAGTTGAGAAATGTGCTCAAAAAGCACCCAATTTGTGTATGATTGAGTGCATTTTGGGTTGACAATTAGGTGGCCCATATTTTCAAAGTCAGACAGGGTCATATCTGTACACTTTTTTTCCAAGAACCCCCCCACCTGGGGGCCTAATTTATTCAAAATGGCGCAGTCCATGGTTTATAGTTCTCTCTTAATAGTATAGATTCTAAGTTGGTCAAAAGTTATTTCTTGTATAGGGAAAGAAGAATTGGACCTTTTTGTAGGAAAAATAAAATAAGTGATAATATTTGACAACCACCACAAACCAGCAGTAAAGTAATGAGTATATCACAAACTGCTGGAAATGACCATATTTATTTTATAGCAAGTATAAATAAAGATTTTCTTCAAAACTATAATAAAACATCACATGAAGATGATTGAAGTGGTATATGAAAGCTTGAAAACATCAGTAAATTCCTGTGCATTTGAGACATTTCAAAAACAATGCCAATTAACCGTGCAGCTCTTAGTTCAATGATGATCTGGTTTATTTCAAAATTAATAAACTGTTTCTCTTGTAATTTTAAAAGCCCCCCCCCCCCCGCTTTTTTTTACAGACCAATAAGCTTAACGTCAATTCCAGAAAAAAAAAATAAGTAGAAACACACTGGTAGATACATAATATTTGTTAAGCACACCTGAACAACACAACGTAAGAAGGTTTAAGCTCCAATTAAATACGCCAGAATAAGAACATCTCAACTCCAATAGCTCCCTTTTGTAAATTATATTTATACAATATGAATGCATACAAATTTCTGGAAATGCTTTCACATCACTAAAATAGCATTTCCATGTCAATGTCCTAATCACAGTGTCATATTTGACCTTGTAGTTGACTTGATTAGACATTGTTAGATACTTGTTATAGTACATAGTTGCTATATTTAAACAGCCATAATAAGAACATCCCGACTCCATGAGCTCTCTTCTGCAACTATATGGTAGGAAAATTATCTAACAATGTCTAACAAAGTCAACTACAAGGTCAAATGTGACACTATTTTGGGGATAAAAACATGGAAATGCTTTCTAGTGATTTGAAAGCATTTTCAGAGATTCATATGATTTTATATTTTACATAACTTAACAGAAGGCAGCTCATGGAGTTGGGATGTTCTTATTCTAGCGTATTCAATTTCAAAATCGGCCATCTGATGCATTACCCTTAATCATTCCACATATGTGTAATTTTCACTATCTTTGTACAGTTATCTTGTTAAGCATTTGTTTTGAACTTTTGCCTAAGCACGTTTTCTTAGACTTAGGCCAGCTCTATCTTCATGTGATTACTACATTCATATACAAGTGTCTACTTTGTTCTCTTACATAGTGTCTCTGTATATTTTGGCTGAATGAATTATAGTGAAACACTTAGGTTATAAATGTCATATTCTTACTACATGCAATAATGGCGGTCTACTTGAGCAGGTGCTTTGAGTTCTAGTCTTAATCGTCGCCAAAACAACCTCTGTCCAGCTCTGTCTTGGGGCCATTTTATGACCTCTTTCTTACAAAGAAGCTTTCTTAATGATAAAGTTATCTTGGCATTTGGGATATCTTGCAATAAAACCAAAACAAGGACATCCAGATTTTCTTCCAGAAGTCTCATTTGGGCCATCTCCATTTCATGGTAGCACCATTCACTTTCAACAAAATTAGGAGACAGAACTAAGATGGTCTTGTGGCTCAGTTGGATGCTCTCTGAGATGCTATCTATCAAAGAAGAACCTGGCATAAAGTCTCTACTCCTGATACACAGTTTCACTGGTTCAGGAACTTCCTCCATGTTGGGTTGCAAGCTTTCATTCACCCAGTCATCATCATTAGACATTTCATTATAGGCAACATAGGCATTATAATGTAGCTGGAGCATTTCAAACTCCTCATCATTATCAGGAAAGGGGCGATAATGTCTGTATAGCAAGAAAAATCTATAATTGATATGCCATCGGTATCGGATAAGAAGTATGATGAGTTTAAATAAGAGAAAACCAGACAGAGTGCCGATTCCAACATAAAAGCTAGTGTATGACCTGCAGTCTAGTTTGACTTCAGTGACACTCATGCCATTGAACGTCTTAGGAGATGCGCAGACATATGAGCCAGGCTCTAACCAAGTGTCTGTATCATATAAGATCCATTCTTGGAATTGTTTTGTTTTACATGAACAACTGAATGGATTTTCCTTTACATCAAACCAAGTAAGGACTGGTTGGATTGATGTTGAAAGCAGCCATGACGGAACTTCAATGATTTGATTTCTTGCAGCAGTAAGGTGTTTTAAAGAGGTCAGGAATTCAAGTCCTAACAATGCTTCAATACTGTTATCATCTATGTAAAGACTGACTAAGTATTTGAAGGCAGTGGCAATAGTGTCATCAATTATTTTGATTTCATTATCATTCAGATTAAGTACCATAAGGCTTGGTGCTTTGATAATAGTTACTTGTTGAATTGTCTCAAGTTTATTTCTTGCCAGAGTAAGCTCTTTCAAGCTGGGTATACTGATATTGATATGATGGGGATCCAAGGATTTGAGTGTGCTTGCTGAGCCAGATAAATCCAGACTTCTCAATCTGGAACATTCATGAAGGGCCAAGGTATTTGGAAAACCATGAATGTCGCCATAAAAAATGACTATATTGGTTAAATGCGGAAAGCTGAAACACAACTTTGTAGTGTTGTGCAAGGCAAAATTGATGTATCTGAGTTCAATTATGTGCAGTGATGATAATTGAAGAAATACCGGATGAAAGGTTAAGATACGCTGCAGTTCAAATGTCCCTTGTACAATTAAATGTTCCAGATTTTGAGTCAGAAGCCATTCTAATTGGATTATAAGCATTTTTCTTCTGTTACTTCCAACATTTAAGTATATTACAGATGACGATATATTCAACATGTCATTTATGACTATAAAGTTGGAACTGAGGTCAAGACGTTCAAGTGTTTTCAAGTGACTGATGGCATGGGGTACAGCAACAAGTTGATTGTTACTTAAATCTAAATACTCCAATACATTTAAGCTGTAAAACGCATCTTGCTCTATAATCTGCACTTGATTTTCTGCAAAGTTCAAGATGAGGAGATTTGGTGTCCAAATGAATGAATGATTTTTTATTTGATAAATAACATTGTATAAAGCAAGATTTATTAATGTTTCATTCACATTTGATAGATTTTGAAAAGTAGTCTTTGTTATGCTAATAACAGCATCTTCCCCAAATAGGAGGAGAGTATGAAGGGGTGAGCTTAAAGATCTTAGGATGGGTAAGTTATCAATAGCAGTTGTAAGGCTGGTTAGATTTGCGAGTACTCTGAATACAGAGCTATCTATATGACATCGGGTACAGGAGAAAAATAATTCATGAATATGTGACAGTGGTTCAAATGTAACTTTTGTAATATTCAGAAAGCCTGTTATTATGAGCAGTTTTGTAAGTTTTTTCAGCTTCAAAGTGTTAGAATCATTTATCAGAGTAACAAATGATCTGCTGGGTAAGAAAGCATACAATTCTTCTAAGGAATGAAGTGCTGTAAAAGTGTTATTAGGTACGTCCCATAACGTATTTCCTTCCATATTCAAAATGATCAGTTCATGCAAATTACTGAAAATTCCATTTGGTAGATCTTCAAAATCATTCCAAGACAAATCTAATATCAGGAGATTGTCAAGCCCTTTGAATACATCAGGACCCAACGTTGATATCATATTTCTCTTCAGATCAAGGCTTTCCGATATTGTCAAGTTTCTAAATGGTGATCCATGTATAGCTTTTAACTGATTGTAACTCAAATCCAATAGTGTCGTCATATTCTTGTCTAAAACTGGAATGTTTAGAAGATTTCTATGTGAACAATCTAGTTTGCTTATCTCATACATTTTACAAGGCAAACTAACTGAAAAGTGTTCGTGCAGCAGACTGTTTGATGATGTATTTACAGCAATGAAATATGTCAAAAAGGTAACCAAAAAGGTTGCAGAAATTAAACGTTGTGCATCCATTATATCGCTGATACTTGAAAACTTGTGGAAATCTTAACAACAAATTAATTAACTGAAACCTGTTACTTTCTTTATATAGCATCGGCATCCAAAAGTGAAACGTCTTAGTTTTTCATTTCAGTGCAAAAATCAGATTCATTATAAAAGAAGTATCGATAATTCCAATATTTACAATACAGGGTGTCCCAGAAAAAAGGAAACTGAGATTTGCGCCCTTCGTTCTTGGAAACGGTTGAATGATTTTGGAATACTGTTTTGCTAGATTAATGCACCAGAAAGTCCTCTTTTCAACAATACCAAATATTCCTACGTTGTTAATCTTGTTGAGTAATTACGACCAATTTTATGAATTGTGCATTTTATGCCCTTGTACCACTTTTTGGTAGAGTTCTTGACGTCTCTAGGTGCCATTTGGTGGAGTTTTGAAGAATTTGCTGTTAAGCAGGGCTGTTGGTGACAAAACGTTTTAGAAGTGACTGAAAGGCCTGAAAATGGAGTAACAATGTCAAATCATAGTTCAAATAGTTTGTTACTTTTCCATTTGCTAAAAATATCGATCAGTCTAGCCACTGCTTCTGTTCATTCAAACATGTTGTCATTGCATGCATGTATTGATGCGCTTAAAGCAAAAAGCTCTGGGTATACATAGGTTTTTATCAGAAGTCAATGTTATGTAATAATGACCATGCAGTTGTTTGCAAAAAAGTAGAAAAATCTTATTAGATATTTAAAGTAAACCAAGTAAATGACTTTGATGGTTGCAAAGAGAAACATGTGCCTACAAATTACTTCATTAGAAAGTTTCAGATTCAAAATAGCCACCAAAATTAGGTCAACAATGCCGCAAAAAGAAAGTATTTTAATGCAAAGAAATGGGTTAGAGCAATGTTAACACTAAACATTAAAAATAACATTTTTTAGTCCTACTTCTATTATTGTTAAACAATTTTTGATATTTCAATATTTAAAAAAATCGAGAAAAAATACTAGAGAACGTAACAATATTAATATCATAGTATATAAGTAATGTCACAAAAGAAAAGAAATTGCGTGCAATGTGGTGGTTGTCCTTCATTCCATGTGATTTTCAGTTTCCATACACATATTAAGATCATATTGCACCCATTTTCCCTTTAAAAGCATTGTTTCACACTTAATGACTTGTACTTACAGTTTCTCAGTTCTATGCATTCACTTTTGTTTATCACATCAGTCTTTATTACTTGCCTTGTTCTAATTCTTATTGTACAGGGTGTATCTAAAAGAACATCATTTCATTGAAACCATTTCATTTACTTGTGCCATACTTTCCTAGTATATATATTTATTTGATAAGATATAATCTAGAACAAAATCACTTTAACATGCTTTTCAAATCATGAAAATTACATAAAAGGTAACACATTTATATATTGATTTGTGCCATGAAACTTTTGCTGTAGATTGAAGACATAATGTGTACACAATTATATCCCATATGTTTCCACATAAAACCGACTCAATATGTACCAGTGTTTCTAAACCTTCAAGCTACTTGTACAGCATTCATTTCAGAAACTATTTGCTTGATAACTTCTATATATTTGCATACTTTCAATATTATTCTCCGCTAGTGTTGTATAACTAAAATAGTATAAATATACATTGATTTCACTTGTATCTAAACACTGAACTATTAAACACAAAGATGAAACAAGACACATGCCTGATATATACTCAGCAAAGTATATAATGTCAGAAAAATGTTGGATGCATACACATTTCCACCAAAATATAAAATTTAACCTGTGGTTATTTTAACAAAAAATTTGAGCATTTATGGATTTTAGTGGCCCAAAAGAGTACAATTGATGGTCGATTGATCACATTTTGCTATTATTTATACACTGTCATAATCAGCAACTTTAAAAACAATACACAGATATTCAGGCAACATCAAAGTCATTTACAGATATATTAGTAAGTAATCATCATATTACAAAGTAAATGAAGTGTGACCCTTTTTTGCCAGAATTGTGATCATATTCATCAGCAAGTCGCCTGAATATCTGTAAATTGTTTTTAAAGTTGCTGATAATGGCAGTGTATAATAGCAAAATGTGATCAATTGACCATAAACAATTGCAGTTCCCAGCGTAACTGTCCTTTGGAACTCGCAGTATAGTTAGAGCCTTATTCATGAATGTGTTTAATGTTAAAAAACCAAAAATGGACTTTTTCGCCTTTTTTCCTTTATGCCATTTATTCTAAATCTTCAATCAAGACTTTCCACTCATTTCTCCGGAGCAACTCACAAATTTTATACATGTTTTCTACAAAGGATTTGAAGTCTGACATTGTGGAAAAAACACCATATACATATTTGCTATTTACATGCAAAACAAAAAGAAGCATACTTTGTGTCAAACTTAAAATGTTGTGTGTGTAAAAGTCTGGTCAGATCAAACTATGAATTGTTTTTTTTTCCTTAGATTCACCCTGTATGTTACATGAATGAAACTGCCAACCAACTTTATGACAGATATTATGGCAGTCTAGATATCAAAGAGGCAGTGAGTTTCACTTTGAAACCAATAGCTATATAAAGTAAACCATATTTAGATCTTGAAGCTTAATTTTCTTTTGCTAACTGGCAGTACTTTCTATATTCAAGAGTTTTTAAAGAAGTAGCCATATCATGGATGCTCAACATACCATTTCTGCTAACAATATAGCTATTATTTTGATATGTTCATCTGTTGTAAATACAACATCAAACATTCTGCTGCAAGAAAAATCTGTAGGAAGTTTGTCATGCAAGATTTATGAGACAAGCAAACTAGATTGTTCAAACAGACATCTTCTCAACATTCCAGTTTTAGACAAGAATTTTACAACCGAGTTGGATTTGAGTTACAATCAGTTACAAGCTTTGCATGGATCACGATTTAAAAACTTGAAAATATTGGAAAGCATTGATCTCAGTTATAATAAGATATCACAGTTGGATCATCATCTAACTAATCAATCCTTGACAATCATTACAAGTCTCTTACACAATACAAAAACACCAGTTCACAATGTTGTAGAATACAGTGGATATGCTACGGATCTCGTAACAAAGTCTGATTGTTTACTGTATAGGCCTACTTCAAGGTTTATAGAATTTAGTCCACCACTTACAGTGGCGTGTCAAGGGGGCTGGCTTTGGGGGCTGAAGCTCCCCGCAAAGTTGCAAAAATCATGTAGAATCAGCCTAATTTTGACAAGTTTTGACACTAAGCCCCCTGCATAAAACAACAAGCCCCCTTAAGCTCCCCGCAAGGAAAAATCCTGGATACGCCAATGACTAAAATAGAACAGAGCCAAATCATTTTACCAATTTAGCTTTACAATTAAAGGGTTATGATCATCAACAAGTTCCTGAATTTTTTTAGCATTTCAAATATTTTTGTCTGTTCTATATTAACATGGTAAAAATGTTTCAATAAAGCATATATTTTATTGAATTAATATTTTGAAATGTGTGGCAAAAAATCACAATGGTTAAAATCAAATTTTCTAAAAACATTGAGCAATTTAAATGGGGTTTTCAAGAACATTGCATATTTTGACCTCTCAGGTTTTCTAAAGGCTCGCCGTGAAAAAAGAATTATGATAACATTGGGGAGGCTTTTGTAACAGATCACCAGTTTATGAGTAATATTTGTGATTTATCTAGAAATCATTATCTTTCATAGCAATTTACATGTAATGGTAATAGGGTGCTGAATGATGTCAAATAATGGTAATTTAAGGAGAGTCTATTTCAAGATGGGTAGTCATTTTCATTCGTTCAGAATTACTTGACAACAGTCAAACATTTTAACTCTTTCACTCCGGCAAGCTGCTCACAGTGGCTCGCAAAAGCATGCACAATTTGCCGGAATTTCTACTTTGACACAATTTTTTTCAAATAGCTCTAAAACAAAAACTACACGCCCATATTGGTTGAAAATTCGCCAGCAAGCAGTAGAAACAAACAGCTTTCTAGCGCAATCATTTTTATTAGCAAAGAGAACAATCCTGGTGCACTACAATTATCGTATGCTATCATAAAGTTAGGTCTCTGTGAGCCGCTCAGAGCGGCTTTCCGGCGAAATAGGACAGATGGTGAAAATTTTATTCCGGAGTGAAAGAGTTAAGCAAAGCATCTGCTGAGATGATAATGATTCCTGCTTGCTGACTGATGAGATATTATTGAAGGACACATTTCACTGTCATTTCATGTACAATACAGGAATAAAGCAAATATCAACTTTAATAGTTTCACATTTGCCTACTGATTATTTTCTATAGAAATAAAGACAATTAATTGAAACCTGTAAAATTATATACATAAGGCCAAATGACTACTGTAGCACATACTTAAGTAGAGAGAAAAAATTATAATAAATAAATTGAAAGTGAAACATGTATGTATACAGGGCTGGAAATTAGCACTTGGCCATTGTTAACAACCAATAGCCAGTGATTTTGGTATCAGCCAATAATAGAAAGTTACCTGCCTGACTGGCATGTAAATTAATTGAAGTGTTTTGACATTTTAGGAACTGATATGTGTAAATACAAACATTTCATTGACTGTATCACATACAGTCTTATCTCACAAATTATGTGATTTTAGAAAAACACAACTGAAAATCTCCTATCTGTAATAAGTTTGAAACACACCAAAGTTTTTAATCTAGTGAAAATGAATTCAGGGGCCTATTTCACTAACAATATATTTTGCGATGATTGCAGACGCTCTCGCAAATTAGAAACTATCGCAAATATAATTTGCGATTCATTTTCTATCTCATTAACATCTTTTCACTTTTATCTCAATGGACGAGGCTATCGCAAATTTTGCGATGATCTCGTCCAAATATGGGGCGAAATAACATCACGTGATATCTAGAATTTGCGATGACTTCCATTTGCGATGTTTTCTTTGCAGATACTCATAAGCACTCGCAAGATGTTGATCGCAAACAAAACAATCGCAAATGGTTTGCGATGATAGTTTTCATCGCAAATCTAAGTGAAATCGGTTTCGGGAAATCCATCGCAAATTTGCGATGATTTCTCGCTTTTGCGATAAAGTTTGGCATTTGCGATGGGTTTAGACGTTAGTGAAATAGGCCCCTGGGTAACTAACCAACACTGTTTTATTGAACTATAAACTCTAGTCATAGATCAGTATGTGATAAAGACTTTTTCATGTTTTCAAAACGATGTTCAAGGTAGACATATACACAACATATTTAATCGCTGTATTATAAAATGGTGTAATTGTCACATCAGTGTATCACAAAGGGTTCTATCTTAAGATAGAACCCTGTGTGATGCAGTTTCACATAGGGTTCTATCTGAAGATAAAGTTATGCTATTGCGGTGATTCAGCTTTATGTAGGTCAAATTCAATCCAATATATATTGAAGTTGAGTTCTATCTGAGCTGAAAAACTCAGTAAAAAGAAATATGCTTTATAATTGTCCACAAGTGATATTTTAAAGAATATTTAGCCAAGGAAACTGAAAATTGGGAAGGGACACAAATATGAAACTTTAAGTTTTAAAAGAATTATGTATATTCCTAACATTTAAGGTGTTTGGTCCATGAGAGATCCGCTCGAGCAATTTTAGTATAAATCGGCATAAATGATATTTTATCGATGTAGAACAGATTTGTAAAATAAAAATTGGGGGTCACGGGACTCGTTTTTGCATGA
>JXSR01S053913.1:107711-119725 GCA_000969725.1 Ophiothrix spiculata
ACCTAAATGCTTCACTATAATGATGCATAAAAATTGAATGTGAAGCTTATATTAGTTAAAGCTAAATGGGCATTTATCCAATATTGGTACTTTCAGAGACACATGAAAGATAAGAAATATAAGATGTTCATGTGCTCGTCTTTTAGAGAATGTACCAATTCTTTATAAATGCAATAACTTCTCAACCAACTGCACTTTGAGAGTGCACACCAGTAGACGATACCATTTTAAGCAAGTCAACCTACACCATCTTAATGCTGCTTTCATACTTATTGTCCCTTTGCAGCTTAGTAGCACTGTCGCTTGGTTCGTTTCACACTTTTGTAGCTTTGCAGTTTTGCCGCTTTGCATATTGCCGCTTCATGTCGCTCTGAAAGTTGAATTCATCTCAACTCCAAAAATCTTGTCATGCAACAAAATTTTGCCGATATCGACTCTCAGCGACATGTAGCTTTGCTGCTACGACAACCGGAAGCGGCAAGTTTTTGCAAAAAATATATGTCAAAGCTGCAAAACTACACAAGTATGAAAGCAGCATAAAGGTTGTGAAAATGTATGTTGAATGACTTTAGTTTTGTTCTAGACTTGTACTTTAGATGTCTCTTTTCAAATGTTGATGTAAACAACTCAGTTTTTCTTCAACAAGTGCAAATCTTTGTGATTTAATCTCTGAATAGACAGTCATAAACCTGCAGATCTAGAAATTGATATAGGAAACAAGCTGTCCTATTTATGGTAAATGCTTGCACAAAATTGAGCTGCCTATTACCACCATCCAAAACACTTTTAATAGGATAGAAAACATTTAATGTATCTGCACATTTAATGTATCTGCACTTTAGGGAGGACGGGTTGGCGTAGCGTTTCTGACCTCGCCTTTCACCGCTGCGGCCCGGGTTCGATTCCCGGTCGGACCTAGGTTGTACGTGAATTTGGTTGTCGATCCATACTCGTCCTCGCAGGTTTTCTCCGAGCACTTCGGTTTCCTCCTGCATCTAAAATCGAAAATTCTTTCCATTATTCTGTCTATCACACCACGGAGGCGTCCCTTGAATTTAATGCATATACACTATTGGGATTAGCCTGGCTTTCAGCCGAATGTTATAAATAAATTTAATGTATCTGCACACTAAGTTTAAAATGTTGAGCCCCCCCCCCTAAAAAAAACAACAACAACAACAAACAAACAATGCTTTTGCATGTGAAACAATAGGAATCCTAATGTAATGGCTCACACCAGAAAGAGAGGGGGGGGGACTTTGCAGATAATATCAATTTTGATTTCATCATTTCATCTGTTACATTTTCTAAGCTTTAAAATGACACCTTGCTTGTTGAACACGCGCGGGAAATTTGAAAGCTTACAAAAAAATAAAACCAAAAAAAAAAAAAGAAAAGACGAGAAGAAAAAGTAAAAAAATTAAAAAAAAGAAGGGGAAAATGTAAAAAGGAAGGAAATTTGTAAGCTTAAAAACTTATTTGAAGAGAAAAGGTTAACAGAAAATATTGCGATCAAAGCCCTTCATCGTAAATAATCATTAAACATCCACTAAAAGTCCATGACCGGCACAGACCTTGGCCAACTGGCACAGAGCTACTGTATAATCTATTCCAATTGGCACCAATTAAATGTACCAATTGTGAAATAAAAATGACTTGATATATTGGAAAAATTAAAAAAAGATCCCATTTGAAACAAGCAAAAACAACAAAATAAACACTGTTAACGATACATAAAAATCACTTTTCCGATATGAAACACGCACGCTAACCTCCAAGGTTTCACTCGGCATTATAATAATTTATGCATGACGTACATATATTATCCGAAATCCCCAATACCACGCATTTTTGATGTGCAATGCATTATGGGTAAAAATCATCGGCATTTCTACTAGAAACTAAGTCTTATATTTTCCATAAAAATGTGCTCTTAACGATATAAAATTTGTAGAAAACGACAGAATTGCTGGGATTTATTAATCTAAATGATAATTTAGAGCGTTAATCTTGACAAGTTTAGACGATTTTATTACTAATAGATCTTTTTTCTCACAATAAAAATAATGATTTTTTAAAAACAGACATAAAATGTGACCCGTCACATCAAAAGGTACCTTAATACCGGCATAATAAATTACGAGATACAGGCCATTGAAGCTGAGCATAGTCAAAAATCACGTCCAAGGTCGAATTTCTAATTTCATCAGAAACGTTACTTTTGAAGTGTATTCTATCATATTAATCAGGTTCCAACATCCAAAACATAAGACAAATGTTTTAAAAACTGATTTAAAAATCCTTTCTCCATTCACGTTTAACCAGTACAGAAACTTTAATCTTGATTTTCTCACAACTTTAGTTTTCAGAATCAGCCCGATACCTTTTACCAATTTGGATGTAACTTTGTAATCGAACATCCAATAACCAAAAGCAAGGTGTCATTTTAAAGCTTAAAAGATAATCTTTCAGATAAGACCAAAAAATCAATTTTAATTTTGCCGACCTTAAGGTACCTATCGATATGACGGGTCACAAATGGCACTGACCATAGCGTAATATTCTTGGTAAGATGAGCCTTTTTTGATGCACAAAAAAAGCATCATTTTAGGGTCAAATTTTCAAAATTTACTACAACTGAGGTATCCCCCCTCAGACTCCGCTTACGCGGCGCGGTGCCGACCAGCACTCGAAATTTCCAGGCAACAGCCCTGGTTAGTATTGTATTGACATTCTCATACTCGGAAAAAATCACCATATCGGGCCAATTTGCTGTCATTTTTCAACCGTTTATGGCGGGAAATATAGAAATCTTATTTATTGGTTACCGGGAAATTTTACATTTTTTCCGGGCCTGCTTGTTGAAATTGATTAAGATGATCACATTTTACAATGGAAAATCTGCTGGAAATTCTTATTACTTTCTTTATTTTTTGCTGCCTATTTCCACAAGTTTCTTGAAAAGTGTTCTGTCGCAAAGACCCTGTTTTTAGGATGAGCCATGACATATGTTGTGTGTACCCTTTAGTCAAGCTGTTCTTCACATGTACTGCTGAATGGACGATTCCTGGCCAATGAAAATGAGCTCTGACTTGTTCATATTTTTTACACGACTCAGCCTTTATACATTGCTAAAATTAAACTGTCAATCAATTACTGTAAAACATGAACATTTCGCGTGCATTTTAATTTCGCGAATTTCGCGAGTCCATTTTATTCGCGAAATTAAAATGCACGCGAAATTTTCTTGATTACATGTAGCATAGGCATTGCTAAAATAAAAATCTTCACCAAATTTAATTTTTTTGCTTGCCAAGGCAACATAAGCTTACCTCGGCTCAGAGACCCAGCCAAAACATCGTTACACTGTGTAGATTTGTTTTATTTTTGTTCTATAAACATAATTAACAAAGCCACTAAAAATGAGAAAGATTTGCTATAAAAGAGAATTCATTCCGATGTTTATTTTTCCACTCAACTGCTGTATTCAGGCTTGCCAACATTAGAAAGTCAAAAACCCTACTCACCTCCCGGACTCGACCCAAATCGGGGGTGCGGGTGAGTCCGGGACGAGTTGAGTCCCGTCACCGCCCCCCCAGAATATTATAAATTTTAAGGTCTTCATGAGCTACAATTTTTAACAAAATGCTAAGAAAGTTACAACATCAATCTTGTGCATATGAAGTATGCATGGCAAGGGTTCACCTTAGGGGCATGGCAGCCTGGTTCAGGGCCCGGGGTTCAGGGGCCCCTTAAAGGCTCTAGAGGGGTCCAGGGTCAATGTTCGGTGGGGGTTGAGGGACAAAGCCCTACCCACCAGCCTGAGAGCTTCTGCACATCTACCACCACAGGAGAGGCCATTTCAATAGGTAAACTAATTGTAATATGTTTTACTCATGAGTATAAGCAAGTCCAAAAAAAAAGGAAAGGTTTGACATTTATGACCCCCTGCAAGGGCCGAAGTCCTGCTCATGGGCACCAGCTGGGGTCCACATTACTCCCGGGGGTCACTTTTTTAAAAGTTGATGTAGTTCTAAAGAAGCAATAGACATTAACATAAGTTAATGAATTTATTTAAAAACTTGTACCGTTTAGGAGATACAGGGCTATTTGTATCCCATATTACTATACTTTTGTACACGAAAGTACATTTTAAAATTGATACGGTAGGTCACAGTTGACTGATTTTATCATATATGATGGGTTATCAAAATATAATAATTTAATCAATTTTAGCATTTTCACTTTTTTTTTTGAGGGGGAATCATGACCCCCACCCCCTCATTTACCTGTATCCAACTCACACCAACATTTCTCATAGTGTAAGCACATCAGCACCAGTGGCATTACAGTCGCCAATTGGTGTACCTATATTAATAGGGAACCCTGACCCGTTTTTGATTCTAAGGTGTCATTGAAGATTTTTTTAAAAATGTTGAGTGTGTTGAAGTCATTGCTGGAAGTTGGGAACCACCATTACAATACAAGAAGAATGGTGGCGACTTTTTAAGATTTTGGCTCAAATATGTGTTCCAAGAGCATAAATATGTATTGAATACATGTTGCTTTGTGACTTTCCTAGTCTTTATTCACGGCTTTTTTGAGATTTTGGCCCAAATATATGCCACAAGGGCATTAATATTGGCGACTTTTCGTTGTATTTTTTCTGTTCTTTTTATTGTCAGAAATGCAAAAATCGTACTAATACGATTTTTTGCCGACTAAAAATGTAAAAATCGTAACAAATACGATAAAATCGTACTAGTTGGCAAGCCTGTGTATTGCGATCCCATAAACAGCTGACTGATGACGACAATTACGTCATAACATCGCTGCCTTTTGACCCGGAAGTCAAACCCATTCAGTTCATTGCACTGTTTACAGCCGGTCGCGATCGTAGCATAAACAATAATCATGCCTGTTTGTGTAAATCATTTAGAGCTACTCAGCAAGTTCCCAAGGTTTCTTTTATTTTAGTAACTTTCTTATTTCATGCATCAAGAAAATAATCATTTAAACTGGTAGGTATGTGTTGTGAAATCATGTTAATCTGTTTGAAAAACGCCAATAAAAAGCAGTGAAACAAAGGTTGCTGAATTTGTCACCCATTCATCAATCATGCAATTTTGCAGATTCGCGAAATTTTGATGCCGCGAAAATGTCATAGTTTGTCAATTCGCGAAATTTTGATGCCGCGAAATTTTCATGTTTTACAGTATATGACAGATATGATCTCAGTATTATATTACAGACTCAAAAAAGTTTCAATTTTGGAAGCACTGACTATATAATGATTGATTAAGATTGATTAAAACCAAACCACTGCGTATTAATATTTTTGTACATGAATTGTTAATGATTTTGGTATTATTTTTGGCTAATTTTGTTGCTACCACATGGACAAACCTTGATACAGGGTAACTTCTTCAGTGACTAAGCACTGCTATTCTAGAAAGCCCTGTTATATTCAAATACAAATAAAATATAACTTACAAAATATTCACAAGAAATTACATAAAAATAATCTTATACAATCAGATATTTTCAAAACATAAAACTATAATCAGCAAAATGACATGCGAAAACAAAATGGGGAATATATTCAAATATCATTGATTAAATGTTTGAATTCGCCAAGGGACAAAGAATTAAACTTTGAACGAGTCTCGGTATCAACAATTTTGTTCCAAAGGTTTGCTGCTCTGACATGAAAAGTTCTAAAACCAGAATTTGTTTTACAGCAGCCAACAAAATGTTTGGTTGAATATTCAGCAAGATTCAAAAAATACGGACTAATTTATTTCCATGTATGATCTATTGGTTTATGTGTGTTAATCGGTTGCTTGTTGCATGTTTCAAGATTTATTGAGTATAGATACTGATGTATCAACATGTGCCGTGTCTCCTGCAGAAAGCTGTGGTCTGCTACTCACATGCTTTTCTGTATCAATTCAAGATGTAAATTAATTAACCTATTAAGTGTTGATCAAAGTATAGGCAAAGGTTGGTCTACTTTACAAGGGGAAAAAAGAACAGTGCCTGGTACAGTTGTCACATATAGTGATTACGTCAAACATTACAAGTGTGAAATCTAAACCATTTTGTGCTCAAAAAATATCAAATTATCTTGATATTTGGTTGCAACAGCATGTCATAAACATATGGACTTAATTCAATTTTGGAGGCAACAACTGTTATGGCAATTCTGTCGGACGCAGTTGTTGAATTTGGCGAATTCATTCATTGTTACTGGCGTGAAACTTACTGTGCGATGAAGATGGAGTGAACCAATATTTCCACAATATTTTATGTTTCTGCTCTGATTCATTAATATTTTCTTACAATAAGTTAAAAGACACATTTATGCTCAACATATAAAGAAGGGGTTAATTGATACAAAAATTAATTTAGCTGCAAAGATTAATTTTGTAGACATTGTCATTCACCTCCAATGCAATGTTTCATTGCAGGGAGTAACATGGAACAGCCTCAATTAACCAGTCAGAAGACAGAATTCTAATCTGTGACATCAGTGCGTCCAACATAATAATGCAAATGTGTCCAGCATCACAGCAACTCTAAATAGTCCTCTGCAGCAACTTCAAGCTACAAAGTGACAGCTTCTTTAAAACGTCCTTAATATGCTTTGGTCATCATTAAATAAGCCAGAATTGTGAAGCTTTTCTTTTTCCAAAAGCTGAGGAAATCAAACACATTATAGATACCGATGTGCGAACCAAACATATGAAATGTACTGCATTTGCTGCAATTATGCTATATTCAGCTACGCACACATTTCTTGTTATTATCAATTCACAATGCCTAGTGTAAATCAAAGTATAGTAATATCCCTGAAACTTCCTAATGTGAACATCCTTGACCTCAAGATAGGGTATACAAATTCGGTCTGGAAAGAGATATAAGCTGCCCAAATTTTCAGTCAAATTTGCAAATTTGCAAATTTGTAAAAAGCATGCCAAAATTTGACCCCTTTTTTAATTTTGAAAAATAGACTTACTGAAGTATCATAAAACCTGAATTTGTGATCCACAGTTGTCGTACATCCATACAGAATACAAATTTAATGGCATCTTCAGCCATGGATTTCAAATTGGGGTATTCGGGTCCTCTTGGTTCCTGTCAAAATCAACTCTGAGTGCCGAGATTTGGTTGCTCGTAGAGACAAAACGCACAAATAATACTTTAAGCAAATGATACGCCAACCGGCACGCAAAGCTCGTTTGCGTGTTTTCAATATTCGCGCATTACGACAAGATGCGATGTATCATCTGCAAAAACCTAAATGCCTAATTTTGTCTCCATGCCGGAATAAAAAAGCAGTGAGCTTGGTATCTCCCCTGTCAATCTATGAGTACATCCCTGTAACCTGTAACCACTGTTGTACCAACTAACCCCTTCCTCTATTAACTTTTGTGTTGGGTTGCCGATCTCTTTTTCTTACCTTTAAATGGTGGTAGCCTATCAAGCCACGATGGTCTGTTTCCATAGCAACCTGATCCCCTAGGCTGTTAGAAATTAATTAGAAAATAATGATGTAAATGAAACAAAAGCATGCATCATATAATTTAAAAAATCATGAAGAAATTAATGAATGTGGGAATGTGTGTATTATTAAAGCATGTCTTCAGCCATTTAGGCTATAGACACGATGTATAGAGTTTATGTAAGAAATCAATACAGGCCTTTTATGGGCATTTTATAGCCAAATAATAAGGAAAGTTTGTCTCAAAAAATTGTGCACATTTGTTTTAAATTGTTTTTTCAGCATATTTTTTTTACTATCACCTCAATGTGCACATCCATTTTAAAAAAACATACAAAGCAAAAAACAACGACCTATTTAAACAGCTTTGAAATCCCACGCCATTATAAGATTTTAGTGAGTGCTCACCACGTAACCGGCTTCTTGTGCTAATCGCGCTTTTCGCCTATCGGCTCCATAGCCAATCACACCTGATTATCGTGTCTATAGCCATTTTGGGTGAGGCTATTGACACAATAGAAACAACATGTATAATATAAAACATATTGCCCATTTTCTCTGTTTTACATACTCTGACATGCTGTACTTCAAAGAATCAAAACTCCACTTCAAGGTGGTGTAGTTACCAATTAAAGGCTACAGGCATATGTTCTATTGTATTTGCAATATAATAGAATTGAACTCGGGTCAACTTTATTGGCGGTTTGTGATTGATGGCCACAAATTATGTGCACTGATTGTGGTAGATTATTTACATAAATGCACATATGGTCGTTTCAATTTTATTAAATTAATGAACAAAATTTCAAGTGTTATCAATGACCTAACAGTAACAATAGACTTGATACTTCATTCTTTTTATTAATAAATTCTTGCTCATTTTCATTCTTTTTATTAATGAATTCTTGCTCATTTCAAAGTAAATATTAACTTTCATAAATTCTTAGTTTTAAATCAATCTGTTAATGGTAATTGTCAATCATGCAAGTGATTACAATTTAGAAATGATGCCCTGAGATTGCGCTTTCTGATACTTACTATATGCGAATGCCTTGAGGACTGTAGTCGTGGTGATGTAGACGGTTTCCAGGCTTTGAGCCTCTCTATATAAATGCTGGTGAGCTGTGCCTGAAATAACAACAAGGAAATCATTTCACTTAATCTTTTGGATTATAGTATTATAACCACATCATAACAACAAAAGCACACACGATTACTTGACTCTTGAAATGTTATTAAAAGATGTGAGCCTGGTAGTGGGCACTCAAGCAATTTTTTAATTTGTTTACATTGTTTCAAATGGTTATGGAATGAAACCCAGTGCAGTAATCTACAGAATCCAAAACCGTTTGAAATGCACTTCCCACAGGGGTTATAAAGGTTTTTATATTGCTACATAAAACAATTCTTGAGAACACATGTCAAGAGTCACATTTGCGATGAGATAAAAAACACCTAAAGTAAAGTCAACTGGCAACACTAACGTTGTCGCCAAGAGACACCAACCAGCGCCAGTCTCATCACAGTGTTGATAAAGTCAACAGTGTTTACTTTAAGACTCGTGCATGTGTTGATTTCAATTTTTATTGTGTGACTATAACACCAGTGATATAAAACTGCCCAATAAGAGGGTTGTGATACAATACAATTATGGAATTTATATAGCGCCTAAAACCAATACAATTGTACTAAGGCGCTTGGCACATAGCAAATTAAACTACTGTCTATAGGCAAGTTCAAAGAGATGCGATTTCAAAAGTCTTTTGAATATGAAAATGGAACCAGCATTTCTGATCTGAGGTGGAAGTTAATTCCATCTGCGAGGAGCAAAGCACGATCGTGATGTACCAATGGTAAATTTTTTGTATGACATATGAAGAAATGAAACAAAATTTGCAATGCACAACTGTACAGTCAATCTTCGAAATGAGCTCCCTGTTTTGTAGAGTTTTTACTCATTAACACGTGTTGTCAAGTAGTACCCTGCGCTGTATGCGACCCACTGCAATTCACACAGTTGGCTGTGATTGGGTGTTACCACTATCGTCATGCCAAGTTCTTGTCACTGGGGAAAATAGACCATTCATGAGGATCGTTATACGTCGTAGAAGCTCGATTGTTTGAATATTCTGGATGCGATTTTCAGGGAGCTTATTTAGAAGATAGACTGTAGTTAAATCTCTTACTGTTGCTTCTGTTGCAAGTTGGTCTTTGTGTTTCCCGGCTAAAATCAACTCTAAGAATTGCCTCTGATGTGAGTTATCATGGACTGATTGCTGTTCAGTATTCTGATTGGGAAGAGAAAACCAATAATGCATTTGACTTAATAGAAATTTTAGGTTAGGTTGATTTCCTTAATTATGCTATGCTCATTTACTCCACATTGATTCATCATTAATAGAAGACCCAGTGCACTTATGACCCACCCAAACCTTGAAGGTTCAAGGTTGTTCAATGGTCACATTTACAAAGTGGCAATATTACTGTGTTTACAGTGTCATACCAAGCTGAAATTAGACAACGCCATAGACAGTATGTCATCGGCTGGCGATCAGAAGGGGCCCATGTGGAAACCAGGAGGTGTTTGTAAGCCAGAGAGACACTGAAAGCTTAACTCATGAGTTAAAACCTTGCTTAACTCATGAGTTAACACCTTGCGGTTTGTTAAATATGTCCTATGAAAGCTTAAATAATAATAATAATAATGTTATGGTCACATGACAACTGGTGGCCAACCGATGACCAACCGGTAACGTAAGCAATCACCAATGTCATACCAATGTTCCGGCCTTGTGGCTTCCTTCTGATTACCAGACACTGGTTTGCGACCAGTTGTTTATTTGATAAGGGGTTTATTGTAAGTGTTAAGATCAAATTAGCTTTAGGTTTAAGGTAAAAATCACAACAAATTTAATGTTAAGGTTTAGGAAAAATTTAAGGGCTAGGGATACAGTTTTTATTGGGACCTAAAGTATACATTTTTCTGATAAAATAATTGAAATAAACACTTATACATGTAGAACTTGGGTTTATGCGATGCGTAAAATATGTCCAGCCTAATGTGGCCAAAGTTTACCTCATTTGAACTCCTGTGACCTTGGGGACAATAACTGGGACCCTATAAGGCCTTACAAATTGTCATAAATAGCTGTAGAAATTTCAGCTTCTGTCCTCCCTAACCATCTGAACCTGGAGGGGACTGAACATCCCCTATGACAGTCAATCAACTCCTGGGAAGGGAACTATGCCATCTAGCCACTGAGCACTGGCCAAAATTTGACGATTTCCAAGCAGAGGCCGGTGTGCAAGCACAGGAGAGATGCATCTTTTTTTTAGATAATGCAATTTAAAAGGGTTTTTTTAATTTGGAAACAAGAAAAACAATTTGACACCGTAACCATTGAAATCGGACCAAGTTGTAAATTTGACCTTTGTTTTGACCTTTGACCACCAGGGATAGGTCGAACAACGGGGTCACCGTTGACACTTTTGATTGCTTTTCCAAGACAAACAATTTGACACCTTAACCCTAACCCCACCAGAACTCACTAAAGCTCACTGTCAAAAATCACAAAAATGCGCCTAAGTCCAAATACGTCATAGACACGGTTTGCATATGGGGACGAAATCGCTGCCCGGGCAGCAGCCCCTCGGTGGCCTGCTAGTGGTGTGCCTCGCTTGGGAAGTCAGAGGTCATGGGTTCGAATCCCGGTCAAAACATGCTTTTTTCTACTGTGACGTAGTTGGACTTAGGCTAGAAAACGGAGCACCTCTCAATTCAGGGTTAGGGTTAACCTTTGAAATTGGACAAAGTTGACAATTTGACCTTGGATGACCCCTGATGACCGTGACCTTGAAAATTGTTTGCGTCAACAATCGACCCTACCCTCCAAGTGCACCCACCAAGTTTCAGGAATGTCGGACCCTCAGTCTCTTAGAAAATATAGGTTAACATTTGGGTTAACATTTTTATCATGGATGGACGGACGGACGGACACACAGACGGACGGATGGACGGACTTGTTCGGCGGGGACAATAATGGCATCGTTTCAAAACTCTGCCATGTAGCTACTGCTTTTGCCCATAGACTTGAAGCCAGAAGGAGTTGTAAGAGTCTTTAATTGGATCTAAATGGGGACAACCCCATTGCAGAACATCACTTCTAACCATTTTCTGACCAAAAAAAGGATAACATACGATCGACCTATGAACACCCGTGATGCGTTCAAAAAGATATGTGGTTATTCAGTAGCAACACCTATCATAATGCTAATACAAAACAACTGATAACATATCAATCAAAGTATTATGCTGTTTAACCAATGCTCATAAAATCAGAAAGTTAAATGTTTCTATACATTATCTTTATATACCTGTAAAAGCTGTGCACATGTTGTGAGATGCAGCTGTTCTTGGTCCAAGAGACGTATCATGGCTTCAAATAAACTCTCTGGTTCTTGTTGTCTAATAAGCTGAAAATACATTATATAGATTATCAACAGAAATAGA
>JXSR01S053913.1:121211-140229 GCA_000969725.1 Ophiothrix spiculata
AAAGTGAGCTGGTTTTTATCCTGTTGATATAACAACTCAGGGTGATCAGCTTGAATCTTGGAGATCTCATCAACACTCATATTTGTAAGTGGGATTTAGATTTACCTGAGCTAGGAAAGTGAGCTGGTTTTTATCCTGATGATACAGCAACTCTGAGTGATCTGCTAAAATCTTGGAGATCTCATCAATATTCATCATTCCTAGCATCGTGTTAGCTTGCTCCAAGTCACCTAGCTGTAGATGTAGCCATACCAAGGTTAGAAGATCTAATGGAGTTTGCCTGAAAATAATCAGAGAATGGTCAAAATTCCGTTACAACTTTTATTCATACTTTGCCTAGGCTTCCTTAAAGATGCTCTTAATCTAAAATTACAACTGAAGCTATGCATGCTCCTGTTGACATAGTGTTGTTCCCTTTTTTTTAAATCAAATTTAAATGTAAAGTTAAGGGATATTACAGGAGGGGTTCAAAATTTCCTGAAAATTTATCAAAATTGTCAAATTTACTAAGTACTGTTCAAATGAGTACTATACTCTATAATTATGAAGATTAGCGGGGGGCGGGGGGGGGGGAGCGGGGGAGCACATAGTTTATGAAGATTGCTGAGTCTGACCAAATCGCTTTGGGAGAAAGCTGGGCACACTGGCCTATTCACACATAAGCCATTTTCAAAGTTAATATTCCTGATTTCATAAAAGTGAATAAAAACTGCCATTTTGAAGTTTTGATTTTCGCTCCTTCTTGTCCTTTCATAATTTCTTAAAGTTCGTAAGTTTCCTCCTGGATCTAAACTTGAAACTGTTCCTGTTGTCAACAACACACGAGATATACCTTCAATTAAATGCGCATTCTCTATTTGAGATAAGGCTAGGACCCAACAGGTCCTACTAAAGTAGTTATGTAGAATGCAAATTCAGGTAATGCAATCAGGCTCGCTGGTATTTCAATCAGTCCTTTATCTTAACGAAATTTGTCATTCTTCTCAAAACTGTAAAACAAATTGTGCCCAAATACTACAAATTTAGGGCAAAAAAATGGACTCTTTTGATAAATTTGACTCAAATTTTGAAGATTTTGCACATGGATGGGTTCGCTTATCTTGAAATTTGGTATTTGGATGGGTAACTTTTCAAATTTCCTTGAGGCATGTCCCTACCCAAACCAAACTTGAATAGACTCAACCAACCACCCCTGAGATATGTATATAGCTTTGGCGCTATTAGAACCATAAGCAACAAGTTCCTTCAAAAAAATATATGTCATGCAGTAACAAAGCTACAAAACAATATGAGTATGAAAGCAGCATTAGACCTACTACTTATACTTACTTGTACCCAGTTTGAGAGCTTACTCGCTGTACTGACTCTATAGCTTTATTGGGTGACAAGCTGTTCTTAAGTGATGAAAGCAAGATGAGTGGTGCCACTTTTTCAGGATCAACTTTCTCATAAATTTCTAGTATTTTATTGCACAAATCCTGGAAAAAAATGAAGAATTAGGTAAATATATTTGAACTTTATTACTAGTGAAACTGATGAACACATATAGTATACAATATGACTGAGCAGAAAATAAAGGGGAAAAAATTCTAAATCTTCATAATCTTGCGAAGGTAGAGATTCTGAAATAAAGTTTTGCAAATGAATTCCACAAAATATAAGAAGCAGATATGCCTTACTATATTTTTACAGACACAAAACCAACCTCAAATTTATCAAATCTGTACAAAAAAATCTGATTTAAATCAAAATAAAGAACAATGAAATAAAGAGATGTTATAATTCAGCAATAAAATTATAACACACCCACAACAGTTCTCTAAAACCAACATGATTTTAACAAACCTCATCAACATCAACATCCAGTGGCTTTTCCAAAACAAACAATTCATCACCAAGGTATCCAATAAGTCTTAGACCAGGAGCTAAACAAGCCCCTCATTGATCCAAATCTTAATATGTGTGTTACTCGTATTCTGAAATTCACAAAACCATACCTTTTCAAATTCTGATGTGGGAGACTTCTGTATGAGGCCAAAATGTACATCCAAAGAGTACACCCAAACAATTTTTACGTAAATTTTGAAAACTGAAGAGATATGGATCCCAATTGGGAGGTCAAGAGGGTTACCTAAAAGCAGGAGACTCCTGCCTAAATCCAGAGACTTTACAGGTATGCACAATATATTACAAACCTCATCAACATCAAGATCCAATGGCTTCTCCACTTCAAACAAGACATCATCAAGATAGCTAAGAAGACCTGGACCAGGAGCTACAGTAGTCTCTGATGGATGCGAATCTTCATAGTCATCTGAAGGGAGAGTATCTGGATCATCACTTCCGTCTTGACAAGAGAACATCTGTAAGATTTGTTGTAGTGGCATCTGAGACATCTTGAAGTATGGCTTAGCAAGGTGACTGTCTCTGATTTCAGGTCTGTTGACGAGGATATGAAGAAGAAAATATGGATGATATCATTTATCGGCAGAAAGTCAGACTAATCTTAATAGTGCATATGCATTAAATTCAAGGAATGTCTCGATCCACAGTGTGAAAGACAGAATATTGAAAAGAATTATCAATTTTAGATGCAGGAGGAAACCAAAGTGCTCAGAGAAAACCTGCGAGGATGAGTATGGATTGACAACAAAATTCACATACAACCTCGGTCTGACTGGGAATCGAACCCGGGCCGCATTTGTGAAAGGCGAAGGAAGAAACGCTATGCCAATCTGTCCCAGACCAGTAGCATCTCTCTGATGAGACAAAGTAATCTTTGTTTCAGTAGAAGTTTATTGTTAGTTTGGTACGCTGGAGGGTAATACAGTGTGGACCAATAAAAGCGTTATTGAAGTTCAATGTCGCGTAACTTAAAATTGGAAAATAATTCGAGAATAATGTTTATATATTCATAAACTATGGTATCTTGTCCATGTATGATGAAATTATCATGTCAAACAAAGCTTGCATTGCAAAGTTATTGACATTCGAGCAAACAACGCCGATTTCCACTTTGTCCACGGCCGGGAATACTTTAATGTTTGATAGAATCATAATTAGGTTTACAATCAGCATGGTTTTTACTTCTTTATGACGTTGATGCTTATCATCATCGTATTAAAGGTGTATATCATTGACTGAGACGGCACTATTGCTCACAATAATAAGTATGGTGTACTTCCATATAATCTAAATAATTTATTGGGCATGGAGTTCAAATCGGCAAAGGCATGAAAGGCAGTGCATGTATTTGGTTGTTTTCATAACGTTGGTTTGGTAAGGCGGTAAGAGGAGGAAGTTTACAAGTTTCAAGAGAACATTTATTGCTGAAGGTTTTTTTAGTACTGGTGGTAGCTAGCTACGCGGCCGGCTAAGATATCTCGTCTGTGTAGATGGTATACGTGCATTAGGAATGATGTATCTATTAGGCCTAGTATCTACAAAGACTACAGAGTTAGGACAAAGCCGCCCGAGCCATTAAGAAAAGTAGTTGCTTGTCCTATCTTTGTATTTCGCTCATCCGTAGCATAAAACAAGCAATATAATGGTTATAAATAATATCAATAGGTACTTTATGATCTAATTAGTAATGACTGCTCAGGCACTAAATTGGCTGAGGTCAAATAGCTTGGTTCATCCTTGCTCGAGTTGCTAGGGTCTAAATTTACTATAATTCTTAAAGACTTGATAACAATATTGATTTCAAGAATCAGTTATAGAATACACTGATTTCAAATCAAATTTGACCTGCTGCGTGTAGCAGGGACCAGGGTTTCAACTACCAATACTTGTCAAAATCTCTAGTTTCTAATTGTAAAGACTGTGTCTAATATTTAACTGTCAAGTTTAAGTAATAATCTCTAAGCCAAGCTATATCAGTGCCAAACAAGTGTCATCCTATTTAATCTACTTGAATTCAGAAAAAAAAAAATCATTGGCTATGACTTTGAATAATTATCTAGGCTGTCAGATTAAAAAAGGCCAAAAGATGGCTTCTATAATAGCTTTGATTGTATTAAAGTTCTGTTACCAACCTTGAATAGTACTGGGCAAGTAAGGCACATGTCTTCAGAAACAACTGTTGTAAACATGCTGCGGAGTTGGAATAATGTCGGTCAAGAATGCTTTTTTCTTCTGTAGGTTATGGGAAAAAAGAAGAAATAATAAGGATCTTCATCCAATATAACATCATTCATTATTTGTAAGGTACTGTCACACATGAGTTATGGTATCAAGAATTGAAACAGATGAAAGGCATATAATGAATACAAAACCTAAATGTACAGAAAACAGGGTTTTGATATTTGAACATTTGATGTCTGTTTTACCTGTCATTCATACAGTAGTGTTGAATAAATGGCAATGCAATGGAAATGACAATGCAATGTGTTGCCATTTTTAATACTTTGGAAGGACTACATTGACAAAATGGCTGCATGTTCCTTTAAGATGACATGGCCTATAAGCTGCAAGTAAGATTCCACTTGAACATTGTTTTGAATTGTTAAAGAGACAACATCCCTGTAAATACAACGATTACAAAAGTGCCTATGTACTCAAATTTATCATCACCAGCTTCCATACAAAGTAACAGCGATCCCCTTTAAAATAAAATGGCCTTCTTATAAAAGCTGCATGTGTGCATCCCTGCTGGAATGTTCATAGCATTGTCCAAGGGATAACATCAGCAAATACACCTGAACAAAATTTGCTATGTTCTCACTCTCATCAGTACCCATTCAAAGAAATATATGTCCCTTTAAGATGACATGGCCTACAAGCTGCAAGTAAGCTTAATCCGCTAGAATGTTGTTAAAGAGATAACATCCCTGTAAATGCAACTATTACAAAATAGGCTTTGTACTCACTATTGCCATCACTAGAATCCATATTAAGTAACAGAGCTCCCTTTAAGACGAGATGGCCTTCTTGTAGAAGCTGCAAGTAAGCTTCCCTGCCGGAATGTTGATAGTCCTGTCCAAGAGATAATATCTCTGTGATGCGCTAAGCCTAAAATGCCTATGACAGAAGTTTGTAAGTACTAACCTTCACAAGCATCTATGCAAAGTAACAGAGCTCCCTTTAAGATGAGATGGCCTTCCTGCAGAAGCTGCAAGTAAGCTTCCCTGCTGGAATGTTGGTAGCGTTGTCCGAGGGATAACATTCCTGTGAAGATTTCCTCAAAATCAGCCTTGTGCAGGATCTGGATATTCCAAGATTTCAGGGACCCTGATGAATTGTTTCTACAATGAAAAACATATTTTACATCAAGAACAAAAATATATCTAGGGGTGGTTGAAGTGGGTGCTTTGCCCATTAAGCGTATTGCCCATCCTTGTAATTTTTTGAAGAAATATTGACGGCAAGGGAGCAATAAAAAACAGGCAGAGAAAATGAAATAAAAGAAGAAAAGGTAAAGCTGTAGTCCAAAAACATATATTTTGTTTTTGGTAAATGCTTTAACATTGTAATTATGAAATGTGCTTTATCATATAGTTGTGCTTTTTTTTTTACTTGAATGAAAAGTTACAGAACAAAATAAGGGTGTACTTGTTGTGTTTACCAGAAAGTAATTTTCAGCTTTATGCCCATCTTTGCCAACAGCTCTACATACACAACTGATAAAGAAAATCTTATTTCACTCTGTGAAGTGAATGGGACTCTTTTTAAAATCTGACTGGTTGACTATCCACAACTAGTAATTCCATCATATCAAAAATCTGCAGGGTAAATCAATTCTTTTTACTTTTCTAAAATGAAAAACTTCAGTGCTGTTCAGCAGTAAGCAAGCATCTTCTTCATGTTGAGCTCCATACATACAGATAGACAAGTTCTCCATACTCCTTACCTAAAAGATGGACTAGTTGGTTGCTTAGTTTTAGACAGTAGAGTGATATGATCAACTGACACAGAGAGATGAGTTATGCTGATCCATGGCAGAAGGCCTATCATACACACATCCAAGTCAACTGCTGGACTTGCCTGAGGAAAGACAGGAAAGATATGTGATAAGGTGGTGCTGGGGCTATGCTCTACAACTAGGGATTCTCACCAAATTCTTAACGTGGCACATACATTTAAAAAATTGTAGGTTAAAGCACTAAATACGCATTTTGTCAGTGTATTGCCATGGTAACCATTGGCTGAATATGAATTAATCTTAAAAGTTCAGTGCTGAGTTACATACATCCCCCTCTTTAAATACTGAATTACAGGTGTGTATTTCACAAAGGTTATCGTAAGTACATTTATAAGTCTAAAAACAATCTTGGCTACGAATGATCGTAGATCCATTTCACAAAAGGTTATGCAAGTAATCGGAGCTACAATAAAGATACGAATAATCATAACGGATAATGACTGTATATGTCAAATCAACTCAAATCAAAAGTCATTTATGTCCTAGCGCCAGTATCATACAAATGTTCTAAGGCGCTTGTAGCTCAAAAAAGTTACTGCTGGTAGGCATCCTTAAAAAGAAGAGTTTTGAGGAGAGTCTTAAATTGTTCTTGCGTGAAGTTCTTTAACTGGCCTGGAAATCTGTTCCATATACCTTTTTAAACCAATCTTTACCGAAGATACCCGAAAGCTTTCCGATCGTTTCCGGAAATAAACAGTACCTCAGTGCCTCATCTTTTAAACAAAGTTCGACACTTCTACAGTATGTTTCCAACAACGACGAACGTTGCCGTTTTTATCATGAACTTTTGCGGTACTATCATTTTTTGTTTTCATTGTCGTTTGCCGACTGCAACTGCTGTGGCACGTGACCATTAGGGACCATATTTTCTGAAGTTTTCCGATCGCTGTTTGAAAAGGTCTATTATTTGAGACCATAGACAGAGAAAGCATGGTCACTTAATGTAACAAACTTTGTTCTTGGCTCAACTAAACATGTAACGTCTGAGTAAGATGATCTTAACTTCCTCCGCGTCTCTCTTGACGTAAGCATGTCGATGATGTCAGATGGAGCATTGCCATGAAGTGCCTTATGGACTAGAGTGAGAATTTTATAATCAATTCACTGCTTGATTGGGATACATAAACAAAGAGCGTGTGTATTTTATTTCCAACAAACCACATCCAAATTTCTGGTGGCATCACTGGCAAATTACAAAGCAAAATATGTATATTTCCAGAAAAAAGAGGTATAATAACTTACGCACACAAGCAAAAAAGCAACAACCAATAATGGCAAGTCCATGACATTAATACAATGGTCAATAGTGATTCCTTATTTAATCTTCCTTGCTACAAACTCACCAATATCTTTTCATCCTTTGCATCCAGGTTTTGAAATGCAGCAGCAAATGATCTCAATGTATAAATCTCCAGTCCATTCTGTGTCAATGCATACAACAGACTATGTCCTGCTTGGACACTGATGGCGTCGGCCTTATACGAGTACTGTGACAACAAACGCGGGGAATGTAGTATATTGTAGAGAAAGCCACCCTTGGTAGTACTAATAAAACAGCACAGACTTTGTAGGGTTTTGTTGGTTGTTCCAAGAGGGTCTACGTCCTTTTCTGAGATTTCCTTATCTTGACCTGTGAGGGATAAACAAAATTCTGGTGAAAGGTACAAGACCTGATTTTGTCATAAATGTAACATAATTATATTATATGAATTAAGGACCATCACCTACATATTGCAATTTTGAAGTTAAATTTGCATAGTTTGAGCCAATTGAAGCTACAAGCAAACTGAAACTGACTAAACTATATTGTATTTTGGTAACTAAAACTAAATTACCCAGTATCATGAAACTTTTTGACCATATTTGGTAAAAGTAAATATTATTCAGGCGTAGAAATTTACATGTAGTTATCAAAACATCATCAAAATTGCCAATCTGATTAGGGAAAGGTGGGGTTGTAAAAAGCAATCAGGTCAAACAACTTTCAAAAGTTCATTAGACAACATATCAAATTCCAAGCTACATGGACTCACATCAACTGGATAAAATCCCTAGCATATAAGCCTATATAGAATCTAATAACATAAATCACAGTACACAAAATAAATGACATAAGCTTTCAAGAACCCTTTTATTCAGATATGGCTCATTCCAGTGAAAACTAAACCTTTTTTGATTTCAAGCAAAAAATCAGCTTTTTTATTTGACCATATGAGCAGTTTTTTCAGTCATACGTTTGTTACTCGGTACGTGAAAAGTATTTTCTAATCAGAAATTTTGAATTTTTTCTACCCATGCATGAATGAGAACATGTTTTCATTCAAAAATGTCACAAACGTTACCAAAAAGTAACACCAAAATGTCACAAACGTTACCAGACGTTACCAAACAAAACATTGCATAAAAAGAAATCCTGACAATAGAATTTCCTACAACTTTTAAGAACTATTTGTAAATATGTTACCCATCATCTGTGAAAAGCGCAAAAAAAATTCGCTAACATGTCAGTGAATTTTTACTTTGAAGTCATTTGGAGCAAAAAACCATTTTCGTGCGAGGTCACAAACGTTACCGAACGTTACATGAACTTTATTCAGTATTTTGGCAATTATTTTAATCTTTAAACACCCGCATGTCTTGATCCCACCAGTGAGCACCATTAATAACAAGTTTGTTGTTGATATAATGTTTATGCTAGGTTCTGTGGCCATTTAAAAGTGAAATTTTCGGTCAAAAACGTTACTTTGGAATCGCCTATATTCTAAAAACACCAACTACCCATATAAACTAAACATAATGCCATAAAGTTAAAATACATTGCAAGCAATCCTAATGAACTTTTAACTCAATATTTTTCCAAGGTGGGAAATACCTGCCAACATTGCCTGGACTTCTTGAAGATTGCATACCTTTTCTAAATGTTGGAAGCAGTTGTAGTGAATGTACAGGGCCTTGTTCTTCATCTTCATCAGCATCAGTGCTATCAGCAGCTAGTTTGAATTTCCTGAACAATAGATGTGTTATAGAGACTTGAACCTTGCACCCTGCTAGGCCTCCCTCACTGAAAATATCAAAGAAAACAAAATCATAATTATTTGTTATTCTAATTTGTTTCCTTTACCCCAGCTTCAATTTCTCTGTGTATATTCACTAGATTGTAATCCTAGGTTCAACAATTTACATTTCTACACATCGTTTTGAGTTGTAATATGGTTAAAACATAGAGAGGCATGTATTGCAGATGGGATATAATGGATGTTGGTTGGTGATGTAATTGTCATTGACTCTGCCAAAGTTTACTTAAAGGGACTGGCCTAGATTCTGTCCGCTGATTTTCTGACTATATCTTATTTTCACATGTATCGATAATACATGATTATACTAACATATCCTACCAGCAGTTTCTGCTGAATTTGTGTAACAGAGGAAAAAAATGAAATTATTTACCAGCTGTATTTTTTGTTGCCGGCGACAAAAAATGGTTGAAAAAGTGTTTCTAGTTTCAAATCGTAAAAAGATCTTGTTTCTACACCTGTGATGGGTAAACAAAATTATTTTTTGATAAAATTGTTTCCCTTTTGATAGTATTAACCTATCTCCAAGAGCTTCATTTGATCTTTTATCTGGTAAATCCATCTTAGGTACAAATTTAGGATTTAGAAAACACTGGATAGTCACACCACCATCACATATAGATATATTGCAAATCAATTCTCTGTCAATTTGAGCCATTTCTGTGTAAATTGTTGTAGTTTTTTGGATCTTACTACACTTTTATGCTTTGTTTAAAGAATTTCCATAAGTTTTTAATTCTAAGTGGAATCTAGGCTAGTTCATTTAATTAATAATTTAGACAAAGTTCAATTTTGTGTTTTTTAAATCAAATGCAATATATTAAGATTAACACCAATCTCTCTTCAAGAAAACCACAAGATCTCCATGATGTGTTGGAAATGTTTGGTCTCTCAACATCTCCAAATCTGTCAAACCATTTTTCCAGCCTCTTAATTGACAAACTTGATTGTTTCTATTAAGTTGCTTGACATCAATATCTCTTCATCTACCAGTTTTAATTCTCCTCATAATTGCACACATTTTGGCCACATTATGGTTAATGATAAAAAAGTCTTGTTAAATTACTGCCTAAAGCGCTAAAAGTAAAGATATTTTAGATACCTGTAGAGATACACTTCATTCCATTTCACTTGGACCGGATGACCCTTCACCTTCTGCTTAGGTCCCAAGATCTCAACTGGATCTTTAGAGTCTTCATGATACAATTTTTCATGTTCAACTGAAGCCAACACAATAGAAGCATCACAAGGCTTCTTAATTGGTCTCATGAAAGTCTCTGGTATTGTATAACTTGCTGAACCAAAGTTCCATAGTATACCTCCATCTTGCCCATGACTATTTGAAAGACTTTCATCATCTTGCCCATCACTAGTATTGGGAGTTGTCTGCAATTTTGTTGGTGAAGTTTGAACACCAATGACATCATGAGTTGAATCAGTAAATGTAAGTTTGAAACAATGGAGTTGATAATCCGATGAAAACGCTACGTATTGCTGCGTAAGAGCGACCTCTTTGATGGGGAAACCGATGACAATATCCAGTATGTGTGTAAAGTCTTTGTATTCTGTATCAGCACCTATAGCAAGGACGGAAAAATACAAATTTTCATTCATAAATTAACTAAGCACAATCATTACATTCACTTTTTAAATCCCTGTTTTCATTGGGGGGGGGACAAAGTTGGATGGGAAGACTTGACGGAAAAAATCTATAGAAACCAGAAGTACTTTTATTGCAACATTATGCACATTTTTGATGTTTTGAATAATAAATACTGCTTTTAAAGTACTTAAGAGCAGAAAAGAAGTCAAAACATGGTTCAAAAAAGTTGCAATTACTTTGACCCGCAACCATGTTGCCAGTAGGCAAGCAGCAATCAACACATTATGGTGACCATATGAATGGTAGCTCAATCAACATGATGTCAAAGGTTAATTCTGGAAGAGTCTATCATGGTCACTCACCTTTATCATTCACTACAAATTTGAAGAGAGCAATTGAATTTCTAAGCCCCACAACTACATTGCCGGTTAGCAAGCAGCAGTTCAAGCACTTTGGTGATGTTCTCAGTGGTAACTCAATCAGCTCAAACTGTTGCCGAGGGTGTATGGTATCATAGTAACTGTTGCTAGGAGCTTGACCTGCGACCCTGGCTTTGACTCGGCTATTGGTACCACTTGCCTCCCAGTTTGAGTAGATGCGAACATTTGCAACTTGGTTGACAAGTCTGTCTCGGACTTCAAGCACTGCTATGTAGTTACCTATAAAATGATAAAAATCATATACTTTCAAAACTTTCAAAACCTAACGATTATTTGGAACTTGAGTGTGTTTATTTTAGTGTGTAGTGAACAATAATTGTTCCATATGGATAGTTCTCTTTGAAAGATCTGAAGTGTTGTTGCTGGAAAAAAACCAGCCTGTTGAAAGTAGTTTTAAGATCACAGTTTATTATGAATGTCACTATTTTCAAAGCTGATTTGGAATTTTGATTGATTCCATGAAAAATAAATTTACAATATTATGCTCAGCTATGAAAAGAAAATTGTGGCATTTTTAACAAATCATACGAATGGAAATTTAGCAGTACCAACCTCTTATACTGAAGACACCTTGTTTGACTCATCTAAATTTGCATTTCTGAACCAACTTTCATTATTCCCAAGCAACTTACTGGTAAACCTAGGCTTTGTTTTTGAAAATTGCTGGCGAGCAATAATTGGCTCTCCTGAAGCTCTTTATGTGAGCATAAGGAGAGCAAAACAAAGGCTAACAGCAATAAAGAACGGAAACCTCACATTCTATTAGGGAGCTCCAAATTGCTCACCTAGAGCCATTGAGGAGAGCAATTAAGAGCAAAAACTCTGTAGTGCCTTAAAAAGACAATCCCTGTAAGCCTCCTCAATCCTCTGAGTTTAGCAACCCTCACCAGATTAGCAATCCAGTATCTTAAAAGTTGTACTGATGTCACCTGCTTCACTAATCCAGCTGTGTTGAATTTCTGAAACAAATCGCAGCATTTCCCGTGCAACTGGTGTACCTCCTCAGTCCGCTGAATTTAGCTCCGGAGTTAAGCCCCTCACCCTGATTGGGGCTAACAAGTTTAGTATCTTACCAGTAGTATTAAACACGAACACGCACTGTTTACCTAATCCACCTGTGCTGAATTTCAGGACCAAATCGCAATGTTCCCCATATGGATGCAAGTGGTAAACCTCCTCAGTCCTCTGAGTTCAGCCCTTTCCCCCTGATTGAAGCTTTGCAGTACAGTCTCTTACCAGTAGTATTGAAGACGCCCTGTTTAACTAATCCAGCTGTGCTGAATTTCTGAACCAAATCACAATTTTCCCCATGCAACTGGTATACCTCCACAGTCCGCTGAGTTGTAGCCACACACACCGTCTGACCTGCAGAGAAGATGACCAATGGCTCTTGCTCGGGGGCAAAGGTCAATGGGTCAGAAGGCGGCTGGTAGCAAGTAAGGACCTTCATGGTCATCTGTCAGTCATACTTCTATCTTTGGTTGTATCTGTAATGTAAAGAAAATGTTATCAACATTAATATTGTTTCCAATTTTGGAATTTGTAACTCAAAAGCATAAATTATATGTGGGGCTTAATAAATAATAAAAAAAAGTACTGTTGGAAAAAGTTGCTAAGGCTTTTTCCAAAAGGGTATTAGGGAAGTCTCTCACCCCGACCATTTGGGGGGGGGGGATTGATCCCCACTGACACTTGACCCCCTTTTTGACCAAACCTTCTGTCACTTTGATCTTAAGAATTTGAAGAATTGTGTAACTCATGTCAATTTTTACTACTTTTCAACTCAATGGGCAGTTTTGGCTTCCGTGGAATCAGGGCAGGTAGAGACCAACAATTTTGAAATGTTAGACATGCGTATAACCAACAATAACGACTGTCTGGGCACTGCTTACATCAGTGTTCCCACTAAGGTTTTTATATTAATTTTGCACCAATTGAAGTTGACAAGATGCTTGTGCCAAAGTTACTAGCGGAGGCTGAGAATTAGCTGATCATAAGCAAGAAAAAACATCTTTCACTTTATTTTCCCAGATACTGGTTCAGTGGGTGGATGTTGTGTAGTCCCAAAATGTGAATTATCTACAATGGACTCCATCTACGATAATGTCACACTCAACTCCATTGACCTTCTCTATAGACAAATTTCATAAGTCAATATCTTCTTTCAGAGAGCATATAAATTTACCAAAAGTATGCCAGTATAATCTCATTAGTATTTAACAACATATAACAGGCCAATATCAGCTTCAGTTGAGTTTAAATGCATTTTTTTGAGAAAAGTTGGTCAAAATCCAAGATGGCGGCGACCATGTGCTTTGACAAAAAAGTTGCCAAAAGTTGGTTTAAAAATTACACTGGCATTTTAAAATACTCACAACAATATTCAAAAGTCATTCTGGATCATTTCAGTGAATGTTTGGGTCGTGCATGTATTGATGAAACAACTTTTACAATTCATGACTGTGCGATTTCAATGGACCTGGCAGTCACCTTCTTGTGAGAAGGGAAGGTGACGTAGGCACTAGATGTTGTGAGGTGTTGAGATGCAGTGTTTTAAAAATTTTGTTTTTATATGTAGATCTCAACAAAGAATAATAACAAGTAAAAAGGGTATTAATATAGATACCCAAAACAAACCAAATAGCTTAAAAAATCAAAAGTTATGGGTGATAAGGGTGCTTCATTTTAACACTTTAAAGTATTGCTTTAAGTGAACATAACCAATGTCCCAAGAAATGGTAATTTTCATCAAATACGCACTGCAGTACTTCAAAAGGATATAAATACTAAATTTATATTCTAAAGACTAACCTTGTGTTGTAAGTCACACTAAGATGCTGTTTGAAGTCATGTAACCATGGTAACGAGGGAACCTGACCAACAATAAATTGTTTCTTTTGTAAATTTTATTCAAAAAGGTTCCTTTCATGAACATGAACAAATTTCTGTGGGTTTTTTTCAAGTAACATTAAGTATATTTCATTTTATCACAATTTACTTTTATGTGATACGGCCACCCTAAACACCTTGGCTCAAGCCAAAAAACAAAACATTTTGGCTTGAGTATCTGCTAAGGGTTGAGTCGGCATAATCAGTCTTCACTGCATAAACGCCAACTTTTGCACCAAAGGTCAGACAGGATACACTCGCAGTTATATTTGACAGGGATTTAATTGACCAGTACACAAAATGAAAATATACTATCTCAAGCTACGACCGACATGCAGCAAGTAAACACAGCCATAAACACAATGCCATGGTGAATAATGGTTGACGATGTTGGAAACCAGTGTTTGTGTAATTAAAAAAACCACAAACTCCATATTAAATTTCTGGTTAAAGGGGCAATTCATGATCCACTTTTCACCCTCAGGTCACCTCTATCAAATTGAGTTTTTTAGCTTATAAGAATCCTCAACTGATATATGTTACAATGTCTAGACCATACTTTCATATGTGCTTGCATTTTTGAGAAAATTGAGAAATTGTGTCATTTTCTAATTATTGTCGGGGCCACGACAGTAATTACAACACAGTAGCCTATGGGGATTTTCAAAATGCTGAAAAGCTTGTACAGTGGAACCTCGTTAACACAAAATCTGTTAACACAAAAACCCTGATAACACAAAATGTTTGTTGGGTCCCAAGTATTGATTTCCTATGTAAAATCAGTTGGATAACACAAAATCCTGATAACCCAAACTAAACTCTTTGGCCCCAGTGATTTTGTGTTAAAGAGGTTCCACTGTAACTTGAAAACAAATGGTCAGAATCAAGTGAAATTTTCAGCATACTTTTATCATGTTGTACTCTTCTCTGTATTTAGCTAGAATCGAGGTAGGGTTGTCATCAAATCAGAATCATGAATTGCACATTTCTTCTTCTTTCTTTCTAAGAGTCATACTTGTACATGTAATCGCAACCAGTATCGTAAAAGAGCTAGTAGGTTTTTTCCTCCCGACTGTTCCCAACCCTATTTCGGACAATTTCTGGACTTCAAAATCCGCCTGTGCGTTTATCCTCGATGCTCAAGGTAAGAGGTTGCACAATTTTGGAAGAAGGAAAGAAAGAGGTCATTGCAAACCGTTGCCGACTCTCGACTTGTCACTGGTATTTTGGCCGTTATTTTTCACATCACACATTGTCACTTGATCGCAAAACACGATCCGGTTCACTTTGTTCAACCGGATCGCGCGGGGAGCTATTTAAATTCAGTTGCACACTTACCGTACGCCAAACAACTGACCCATAATAATGACCCTGATGATTACATCACCAATATAGCCTTGAATGGTATAGCTTAATCCACTAATTTGAAGGGGTGATTTTAATCAGGTGGACCTTGCAGCGCCTGTTTTCAATCCGTGGCTGGATTAGTCAAACACCTATGAAATAATAGTATCGCCAAACGACGTCACATTAATAATAATGAGATCCATAATGCGATATGCAACGTGACAATGTTTTGATTACATCGTTTGATCACCGGGAACGCATTTGTGAACAAGAAAAATCACATGCAGATATCACCTTTAGTGGAAATAAATGACCAAAATGAATAGTAAGTTTGTTTGATATAAATTATATATAGTAATCAAGCCAATTTGTTTGGAGTCATATTGTCACATGTAGCCGTAAGGTGCGTTACAAATTCGGGAACGCTAGCACTAGTTTTAGGTATAGGCTTCCGAATTCGGCCTGAGTGCCTCATATAGTATATGAGGCACGAGTTGAGTGCAAATTGTCACATGACACCTCGTCCTCGGCAAATTTGGTCACCTACATTACAATCTCTCACCAAAACATGCAAAATATGACGCCGAGTATCACATGGCTAAAACATAATACAAGTAAATATAACTAATAAAAACAATATTTTGTACCTCATGCAAAAAATTCTTGCAAATATATTAGTAAACGATGTCAAAATTGCAGGAAATCCAGATGTGAAAACTCTCACAACTTGACCGAATTCCGCATACGGACGAGATACACTAAATGAACATATAAATACTAGCGCACCACACTAAAATGTTGCTGGAGAAAAATTGCCGAGCTCTGGCATGCAGTTATTAGGAGGAGCATAAGAGGAACATGGTCTGATTCACAGATTGCTTTAACTTTTTTTCAAACTTTTCAAGATTTTGGTACCAAAATGTTGCTCATATTTTTCTCATAACCTGTGTGAAATTTCACGGCTGAGTAATGTTCCGTAAGTTTGGAGATATGTATGAAAATTTTATTCAGTAACATATTTAGGCGGCTCTGAAATACGAACTTGCCCATAAAATCAAAACGATTTGACCGATTCAGCTGAAATTTGAAACTTAAGACTTCTTTAGTGGTCATCTTTCATATGACATTGAAAACTAAATTTTGAAAAATTGGACAAAGCTCCTTTAATAAACGTTCTTTGGAGTATAATTTGGCCAAGAAACAAGATAAATGATCCCTCCACTTTAAGAAGCGGTGTTTTGACTTTTAGCTAGCTTTGACCTGTCCCATTTTACTATATATAAATGTATGACACATAAAATCATTTCTGGTCTTGTTTTGAGACAGTGTAATTATGAATTTAAAGCAATACTATAAGATTTTGATCCCGGATTTTGATCAAAAATGGTTTATAGTAAAAACAGCACAAAATGAAGGAATGTGACTATCTTAAGGTGTTTTGACGTGTATTTTGTGAAAAAAATTGTTGTGCCACCAAAAAATGGATAAAGAGCACATGCATGCTTTCCTATACTAATACATATGGAATTAAATTCGGGATCCCGAATTTAATTCAACAAATGGCCATAACAGAAAAGGAAAGCATCTTTGAGTGAAATGGTTTGGAGGGTATTCATATCTAATAAAAACAAACCCAATGAGCCAAAAAAATCAAAAGTCATGGATGACAGGGGGCGCTTCATTTTTTTATAGTATTGCTTTAAGTGCTGCTTGCTTGCTTGCTTGTAATCTTTTAATGATCTTTATGATTTGTGGGTTTTTTTTCCTTGTTTGAAAAATAAAAGCACAGAACAATGAAATAAATAATCTATATGATAAAAAGATATAAATTTATGTCCCTGTGGAAAAGAGAAACTGTAACACCTCAAAATATATAAGTGAACATTTATTCTGACCCCCGGGGTCTGCCCAACCCCTCGAAAGTCCAAGAATGAACCATTAAAGGAGCATTATTCATGATCCACTTTTCATTCTCAAGGTCACATCTATCAAAATTCAGATTTTTGGCAAATGAGAATCCTTGACTGATATAAATTACAATGCCAAAGCCATTCTTGCAACTTCTATTTGAAATCCTTGGTATAATAGTTTCAACAAAGTTGCCTCATGATGCATGATTTTTAGAACACTCTAAAGCTCCTAACTTGAAAACGGTAAGTCCGAATTAAGTCAAATTTTCAGAAGAATGCATTCATTTTGTGTTCATCTTTAAGAAAAGAGATATGCTGCACTGAGGTTATATAATCAGATCACAATCACGAATTGCACATTTAAAGTCAAACAATATTGACGCATATAAAAAATAAAATTTCAGCAAAATATTGACCCCAAATTTGATATGATACTTACAAACTTTTTCAGTGGTAGTCCGTAGACCTAATCCTAACGACAGGACTCTCAGGTTATGTATCTGTATATCTGTATTCATTAGTCGGCAGGGTAGATACCCGGGGGCTAAAGAACAGAATCGTACTGAAAATGGAAGTCTGATGCAGTGATGAGCGGCTTGGAGTCCTGAAAAAGGGGGTCTTGACCGCTGGACATAGTACCCGCTGCTTTGGACGTTGTATAGGTATGTCAGGGGCGAAGCGCCGAAATGGGGTCAGGTGAACTGATTTTCTGTACAAAAATGGACCTTTGATACCCGGGTTTCTCATGCTCGTCAGAGCACCTCAAAATTGGACCGTGGCGTAATTGTTGACCGCAAATTGCACCCCTAAATGACGTAAGGTCATTGAAGATGTTGAAAATCGCACCCCAAATGGCATAATGGCGTAAGTTTGTAATGACCATTTGCTAACAAATTAGGCTAAGGTATACAATTTAGTTTTTCATTCATTCATATGAAGTCAATACTTAATTTCTCTTGTTTTAAGAACTTCTTATTCAAAACTTGTACAGCACATGCCATACTTGCTGTGCAACTCTATAGGTGAAAAGTGACCCTTGGTCACAAAAGCAGCCTTAATTTAGAATCCTAAATGGCGTAAATTATTAGTATGCTGAAAACTACCCCTTATCCAAAAATGTAGAAGCCACCTTTTACCATGTTTACGACATTTTTTATGATGAGCATGAGTACCAATTGCCACCTTGAGCGGTCCCCGGGCTTTGATACCGCTTTTTTTTTAGGGGGGGGGGTCTAGTGAATCGTTAATTTTGGCCAAAAATAGCCTCCTGAACTGAAAATTTTCGTATTTCCTGAGCAATTTTTGCAGTTGGCGCTACATTTTTGTACAATTTTCCCGAAAACAGGGTCAAAAGAACTGAATCACGCTGAAAATGTATCCTGCCCACATTATGTGAATGCCCTCTGGGGTGTTGCTTCAAAACAAGGACAAACAGATCTGATCATTGAATAGATTATAAAATGTGATGGATCACCCCGAAAAAGGAGACTTTGCGGCAGAACACTTTTAAAGATACTGGTGAAAATAAGCAGCAAAAATAAAGGAAATAATAAGAATTTCCAACAGATTTTCTGTTGTAAAATTTGATCGTCTTGATCAATTTCAACAAGTAAGGTGTCATTTTACAGCTTAGAAAATGCTGTACATAACAAGAAATACTTGGTGCCATGCACCAATGTGAATCCGCACAATCTACAAGAAGTAATTGTTCCCAAGAACAATTATCTGGTGGAACTCCCTCTCTGGCAACTCTTGACGTGACCAAGGTTCGAGGTCTTCAGACAAAAGTTCATCTAGTTGTTGCTTGCACCGGTATGCTTATGTCAGGCCTT
>JXSR01S053921.1:0-13796 GCA_000969725.1 Ophiothrix spiculata
ATCTATGTAGGCTTATGACATTTTATGATTTCCATACCATGTACAATTTATATATTGTTTACCTTTTTTACTATTTATATTATCATTTTGCAAATAAAAAGGCTATTTACTCAATTACCAACTTTAAAATAAACAGTGGTCATTTTATCAAGCAAGCAGGCTTGAATAAATGAGATAATCATATCAGGAAATAAAAGGAATCCACAGATTGAAGCAGCTTAAAGATCTGGTTATGATTATTTTTATGTAGATAATGGGCAAGTTCACTGTATTGTAAAGTGTTTGATTTTCCTCTGTTTCCTGTCATACATCAAGAAATTAACTCAAAACAGTTCTTTTTAGAGCTGCAACCACCAGTAATCAAGGGTGGACTAAAGTATCTAATATGTAAGTTATTTGCCCTGATGATTCCAAAGCAAAGATCAAAGAAAGACATACATAGTTAAACTTTCCTCATTGAAACCTACAACCTTGTATGTTATTATTGTACCCAATTTTCTGATAAAATTTTGTCAATTTTGAATTTTCAATATGATAGAAGTTCATGAGAATATTTTTAGTATGGCAGCCTATTTTTCAATTACATTTACATTGGAAAAACATTTTAGCCATATGCAACATGCAGTTAGCCGAAGAAAATAGTTTCAACTATTAACATTAAAACATCAAACTATGCACTTCATTAATACTGATATTGATAGAAGCACATGTTCAGTTCAGACTGAACTTTTGATTTGGAATGGAACCAAGATTTGAAACCATCAAAAGTGTATCAATATTCATACACATAATAATATTTGTTGCAACAAAGTCCTCACCAAGTCCTCACCATGGTCCCTGTTAATAATGAGTTTTCTCAAATACACACTTAATATAAAACCAGAAAACTCTTAAAGGTGTTGGTTCCGATCACATTCTCAACCGGAAGTAGTATATTTATGATGCCAAATGAAAGCCCATATTTTTCTGATTATAAATCCAAAGTTTCACCTAAAAATTCCATATAGTTTTGGATATATAGCACAAAATGTAAAATTAATTGGTTTACCTATTATCCATTTCTTTTGTATTTACATAACAGCCTCATCCCCAGGGTTGCATACTTTCTTTTGCCTCTCAGGAGAGAACAAAACACTAGCTAAGAATGAAACCTTGCACTATGCATTTCAGAGGTCAAGGTTAATTGGTTAAAAGTAAATTATACACATCCTAAAATAGGAACCTACACCTTTAAGCTTTGAGTTTCTAGCTAAATTGTGTTATCAGCTTCTGAATGTTCCTAGAATTAAGTGAACTATTATACTAAGCCAAATATACATCAGATGGTGCCTGGTGAAAGATTACCTTCTTCAAATCTGTGAGGTTAGTACTGTTAAGTCAACAAGGGTTATCTTTATCATTAAGGAAATATACCATAATCCCTTTTCCAAGTGAACATAGTAATCTTCTGAATGTACATCATCTCATTGTTGAGCTCTTTCATACCATCTCAGTTAAAATCCGTTTTTGTTTACTTCATATAGTATGATCATTTGTCACAACTTTAGAAGTAAGCATATTTTTTAATTTCACAGGCTTATAATATAAGACCAATATCTTTCATTGGAAAAGTGGACAAAGTATATCAAAACGAGAAGAAATTTTGGTATAAAACCTAGTTCATCAGTCTGATTTCTCTCTCTCAATACTTACACTGACTAAGAGGATTATCCAGCATAGGCGCTGATGGTGTGTCGTCAAGATCTATGAGCCTACCAACAGGCGGTTGTCTGACACTGTTATTTGGTACTGCGTTATCTCTGTTATCATACATCATATGCTGCGATACTGGGGGACTGCTTGCTACTGGTGCTGAGGGGGGTTGCCTTTGGTTAGTTTTTAATGACTGGTAGCCATCAGTCTGGGAATTCAAAAGAACAAAAATGACATATGTAAAGAGGATATCCTCGTCAGACAGGTCTAGAACTAGACAGGTCTGGAACTGCTTTCAATGAGGGAATTCTGAATGTGCAAGGAAAGAATGTTTTCTGTGTCTGTTTCAACTAGCTAAAATTGCATATTATACTATTGGTACAGGATCTGGGAAGTACTGGACCAGTGTATCATTACTTCACATAAGAATATCTTTTACTGTATTCAGTTTACGCAATATAAATAGTTTTTGGGTTTTTTTAATGTGGGTCTGCAGTGCAGGTGCTTGACTTTAATGCCGTGACTGTTGGTTGTCAATACCATAAATCCCTGATCCCTGTTGAGTCCTTGTGGGGAAAAACTCATTAAACATTCCCCTTATTCAACAACGATTCATCCATGCATCCATGTTACAAAAATGTGCTACTTAATCATTTTTTTTAATTTAATTTTTTTTTTAAATTACTAACTTACAGGTACAACATGGTCACTTTTCATGTACTGTCCTGGGCCTGGAGGGGGCGGTGCAGGCAATGGTTCTGCTTTGAAATGACAACTTACAGGTACAACATGGTCACTTTTCATGTACTGTCCTTGGCCTGGAGGGGGCGGTGCAGGCAATGGTTCTGCTTGGTTTCTAGCTGCAGCTAACTTGGCAATGTCATTATAGTACTCAGGATCTTCACCCCATGCTGATTCTTCTTCTTCACCAAATATTGGTTCTGCCAACCTGCAAGTGATATAACAATGGGAGAAGATTCATGAAGCTCAGAAAAGTCAAATGTTGTATTTGTATGTATTTATCTCAACCAAGGCTGGACATTGGTCCATCAGTCAGGTACAAAGCAAGCTTGGTATAGGTAACTTTTCGCTTCGAAAAAGAAAAAGAAAATTCAACATTGCCTGGGTAATTATAATACAATTCAGATAAAATTTTACCATCAGCTTGACACCAAAATCACCTGCCATTGGTTGTTAGACAGGTGCTGATGTCCAGCCCTGATCTGACAAGAAATAAAAACACAGATTCAGGGGTGTGAGTGACCTCTTTTCAAAAAGGAGGAACTTTGTATAAAAAAGAGGAAAAACATTGAAAATTGCTGAAAATAGGCTGAAAATGAAAGAAAATGCTAAAATTTTGCCTTGTAGAAATTTCAAAAAAAAAGTGGAAATCAGCTTAAAAGAGGAGATTTCACACCCCTGCAGATTGTCTGCTGTCGTTGTTAAAGAGTTGTGATGTCAAAAAAAATGAAAATTTTGAACTTGTTGTCCTGGTAAAATTTAACACAAGTACAAAAAGTCATGAAGTTATCTTTTTAGCACATATATGGTTGTTGCGTTGTGTTCAACGGGTGATGATTTGCTTGACTGTTGGCATGTGATTGCATTGCAAAAGCAGTTTTTACTTTTCACAAGTAAGATTTTTACTTCAAGTGTGAATTAGATAAATACATTTCAATATCATTTTGATAAAACATGTGGCAAAGCAATGCATTTTGATTTTAATTGCTTGTAAAATGTGCAAGCAATGTATTTTGACTGTAACTGCTGAGTAATTCACTCGGCTCCTACTGGATTTGTGAATTGGATACATCCATATTCACCACACTGATTTTGACCCAGGTAACTTCACAATTTCATTTAATTTTAATTCAAAAATTAAATGTGGATTAAATTATTCACCCTATAATCATGCATGAAATTGCATCTTCCTGAAAATAGCTGGAAAGACTGGAAAAGCATGTGAAAATGTTACAAAAATGCCTCAAAACAAGCTGAAAATAAATAAAATTGCAGAAATTTTGACATTGAAAAAAAAAGGCTTTAACCAGCTGAAACTATGGAATATCTGAAGCATCATATTCAAATTAAAGTATGGTATGCAAAATTTGGTTGATTAGTTAAAGAACATACATATAAATTAAGTAACAAACATACTCTGGCAACTAACTGAAGGGTACTCTGACTGAGAATTGGAGCCATTGATCTGGAGCCTATTTCACTAACATCTAATCCATTGCAAATGCCGTACTCTATCACAAAAGAAAGAGATTTGCGATGGATTTCCTGAAATTGATTTCATTAAGATTTTGTGACGAAAAAAAAAAGGCATCGCAAAGCATTTGCGATGATTTTGTTTGTGATGAATATTTTGTGGGTGCTTATGAGTATCCGCAAAAAAACAAAAAAAACAAAGGCAAATGGAAATCATAGCAAATTCCTGATATCACATGATTTTATTTCGCACCGTATTTGATAGACTCGTCCACGAAGATTAAAAGTGGAAAGATGTTAGTTTTATGGAAGACTCATCGCAAATGATATTTCGGATGGATTCTAGTTTGCGAGAGGTTTTGCAATCATCGCAAAAACTAACGATAGTGAAATAGCCCCTGGTCTGGCATACTGCTGCGAACGCACAATTTGATGTGAGGTTCATACTGCATGACGGTCAAGTGCTTTTTATGCAAGATCAAAATGAATGAAATTTGAAAGTTAAACCTCTTTAGTGAATATCTTTCATATAAACAATTTTAGTGCCTATTGATTCAGCTAGAGATCTGTAAGTCTATATATGTGTGTGTATCTATATACTGTCTGTTTACGTTTTAGCTAGAGATTGAAATATGTCTACATGGTTAGAATTTATAGCACAGTACATGAGGCCAATATTACATATCATTTGAACCCCTTAAGAGTTATCGAAGGGGCTTTATTTTTAAGCCCTCATGAGATTTAGAAATAGTCTGCATCAAGTTGGTCTTGCATAGCAAAAACTGTAACAAAAGCCTGAATGGTAAGGCCAAAAAAAAATAAAGGTTTGTCTCAAAGCTGATGAGTGATTTAAAAAGTAATGCGGAATGCGTTTTTTTTTTTTTTAAGATTCCAAATTTTGCCTGTACGAATTGAATGTAATGCGTCGAATTCTGCACCGTCAGCATCATCAACTATACCTAAGCCAGTAAATAGATCGAAAGTCGAAATATTTCAGTAAGTGCTTTTCACTTCTATCTTGGATTTGCTACCAGAATTGAACTTTTATTATGCAGTAAATAGATCGCCTATTTTTATGCACGGGTTATTTCCGGTTGTAATGTCAAACTTTCCGCAAAGCAGCTGAATCTTTAAAATTGGATGGTTGTTCTTCACAAAATACGCAACAAATACAACACAAAGTCTATGAGCTTATTAAAGTTTACTGCAGTAAAAGTTGTAGTAACGCACACTCAATAACGACACAAGAACACAATTTCTGCAAAGGACAAATAGATGACGAACTGCAATCTTTCTCACACGAGCTTAGCTTGCCGCAAGATTTTGGACGTATCGAAATATGAATTCGTTTTTTGTGAGAAAAAAAAATAAATTTTCTCCGATTTTTTTGGAAAATATTAAAAAAAAAAAAAAAAAACTTAAAATAAAGAAAAATTCCGCATTACAATTTTACTATTTTACAAATGCCCGTGCCAGCTTTGAGACAAACTTTTTTTTTATTTGGCCTAATTAAAACAAAAGCCTATAAGCAACTCAACTGTTTCAATGTAGACAAACTGAAAACCTGGAAATAAAGCTTCTTGAAAAAGCACCAATATTATTATTAAAAATATAGAAAAGGTTGTCCTCCCTTTGGGAAGTATTAGATGGCCAATAAATAAATACTGGGGCTTTATAGTGCACTGTGCCTCCCAGATTTGTAATTCCACTCGGCCTCTGCAAACTTTACAGGTGTTCGCTGACCACTGTGGCCCAATTAAGCTCCATTCCATACCAAGCATCATTTCAGGTTCTACCGCAACCTCTAGGAGCTCTGAGCCTTGATCAGCCTTTAAACGCACCATCACTGCCCGGATCAGCTCCCTGAGTTTCGTACGGGTTTCCACGAGACAACTAGCAGTTTAGTTCCTTGTCCAAAGGAATTTCAAGCACACTCAACTTTTGGCACCAACAGGGTTTTGAACTCAGGACCTTCCGAACCGCAAACGAGCGCCTTACCGTTTGAGCTAACTTGAATGCTCAGCAGTTGCTGTTAGTGTTGAACTGAGTTTATTGCCTGCAATAGACATATCTGTGCCTGCTAATAAAGTACACTCTCCCGATAATTGATGGACTTGTTTTGACTGGTTATGTGTAACATTTTTATTTAGTTTGACTAATCAGCATTGGTTTTATTTATTTTTTTTCAAAGAGAGAGAGTAAAATGTTGTGCCCAAAAAGATGATTTTTGGACCTTTGGACCTTAAAAGGCCAAAATTACACATTTTGGTTCAAAAATGGCCTCACCATCATGTTCAGTATGCAAATCTGCTTCTAGAAATATATACTTTTATTTGGATTTAATTATCCAATGTTGATTTACAGTGCAAAAAACATTTCTGAAAACGAAGGGTTGACAGGGCCCTGAATGGATTTACACATTCAGTATTTGGTTATTTTTGAAATTACTACTGGTTTTATGTTCATCTTCAGAATGACATGATTTTTTATATTCATTTCCCATTTTCATGATTTTTGTCCGTTTTCTGTATCGCAGAAAAATTCACAGCCTTAAAACATCACCACAGCAACAAGTATAGAATCAATTACAGGTGTCTTGCGTGTGCAATCAGGGACCTGGTAAGTATATGTGTGATGGCTTTCCAGGGCTCAAAATATGTTTTAAGGTCCGCAGACATGGCAGAGGTTATTTTGCACTCGGATATGGCAGAGGTTATTTTCCACTACTCCTACCATAAAATTGACCTAAAATTAAAATTTTCAGATTTGTTTTGCCATGCATAGCTATTTTATTCTAATAACTCAAAGGTTTTTTATCTTAAAACACACAGATAATGAGTCTGACTGAAATATGTCAATATATGAATGGGGAATCCCCTAAGCCTACAGTTACTTAGAGCCCTGTGGCCATATCTTCAAAGGATATTGTCTTTGCTAACATGATCTCAATGACAAGTGACAAAACCTCAGATCAAGATCAAAGGTTCTAGAGAAAGAAATGCTATGAATGAAGGACCTGATGAAATTGTTGGCTGTTTAGCTGATCTACAAAGTGGTCTAAATGTGCCTAGATGTTTCCACATTTATGCTACAGTCTCACAGCTGCATGGCTACATTTTAAGAACATAATTACTCACGGAGGCCTCATTGGGTACGGATTAGACCATCTGAAAACAATTTCAAATAAATGGATTGAAATCAAATGATGAAATATATGCCATTATCACACTAACTTACAATTAACAGTTATGACCTTCTGCACCACAAGTACATTACCGTTTGATCTTACCTGACTGAATAAAATGCTGTACACTTATCAAAGAGGAATGACAAATATAATTTGTCTTCTTGTTTTTCAAAATTGTATTGCAAGAATAAAACTGGGGGATTTTTTTTTCCCCACGCTATTATGTGACCACGACAGTCAACCTATCTTTTGATTAATTATTGACTCAAAGAGGGTTAATAATTCTTGGCTCTTTGGATTCTTTAGAACTTTAAAAAAATATAAACACTATTAGGCTACATACCGCAGTTATATAGTTTTATTTTTCATAAATGAATTTCTGTTAAGGATAGCATCTTTTAACTTGAGTTTCAAGTAAACACTGATAAACGTGTCAATAACACCTAAGCTTCCACAAATAATGCAGAAGAAATAACTGCAAAAGTAAATCATTATGCACAGACCAGTTTAGTAACACAAAATTAAACCCATCTTATATACATTTTTCAAGGCACACTCAAACTTATGAGCATAGAAGTTGGGCACCTTGAAAATGCACATTACACTGGTAATATAAATGCTGCAGTATGGCATCCCATGGAAATTTGGCATACCTTGAGCAGAGCAAGTCACAATACGCTGCTTGAAATGCAGACCAGGATATCAGGCCAATCTCCAAACATATCCAGAGGTAAAACAACTCTTCTCCAACAACTAGATGGCAGCGAGCGCCGCTTCTCAAGTTTTTAGGTGCATCCAAATAGTTCCAAGAAGTCAGCCCAATAATTCTGATTTGTTTGGCTTACCTGTCTGGAGTACTGACTGCTTGAGGAGGGTTACGGAGATAATCTTTAAATCGGATTTCAAAAGCTTGACCAACGGTTGTGATGACATCTTGTGCTAAACCACCAAGGCACTCTAAAATGTGACAGGCTGTGAACAAGCAAGGTTGAAAACAGTTGTTATGTGACAGGCTGTAAGTAAAGGTCCAAAAACACTTATCAATGTGGATGATATAAGCTCCCCATTTCATGAAACTCTTAACATCCATTATGCTCAAGATTGCTTTAGATCTTATAGGGGAAGCACATGGCATCGATGAGTCCAGGTTCAATCCCCCTTATCAGCACTACATGCATAAATGGTTGTTAGTTGAAACTTCTTCATGTTAGTTTTCCTTCAAGCACTCTAGTTTACCATCAGCTTCTAATTCTGGTAAATAAAACTGACACAGGCTCCTCATTTACGCAGTGATTAAGCTATTTATTCCCTATTGAATATATAATATTTACTACACCTCTTGAATATAAATAAGTTAAAACAGTCTTTTTATTGGTTGAATAGCGGAGACGTGTAAAAAGCATTTTTGACTACTTTCCTTCGTGTGTGTCAATACTAAAGTACAGCCACGCGGGTATGTGTTTATGCGTTGCTCCTGTTTGTTTTACACACATGCAGGGAAAGTAGTAAAAACTTCTGCATGGTACTACTATATGGTTCATGGAAAAGTATTGAATTTGTCGACTTATAGATTTATTTCCAAGTTGTATTTTGACATTATTGAGGTGTAGTAAAACAAATACAACATGGTTTATTTCAGAGAAGTACTGCAAAATTCTGCCCCTCGGTGTTGCTGCGCCTTGGGACGAAATCTTGATCATCCAACACCTCGAGGACAGTATTTTGCGATACTTCCCTTCAAACCATATTGTATTTGTGTAATATTTAGCTATCTATACCCTCGGGTTCTAAATCTGATTTACAAAATTGAATATAGGAATACTTAACTAACCCAAGTCCATGCTTCCCTACTGAGACCAAAGAAAGTATATTATCATATAATGATGAATATAATTGCCATTTTAAAATCAATACTGGGCATTGATCATCACTTCATTTTGTATGGATAAGACAGCATGGACTTGGGGTCAGTGTGGTTTTCCTATATTCAATTAACAGAGACCCCTAATGGAGTTATTAGGCTATTAAACATATCATATTTATTTATTTATTTCCATGACCCTTTAAACTGTTCCAACTGGTTGGTACATACCTCTACCATTTATTGGGTCCTTGGCTACATACGCTACATATTCTGGAGTTTCCTGTGAACGAGATATACGGTTATTAATTACTCTCCTATGGCAATAGATATAAGACAGTATGGCGACAAGCATAATTATTCTTATCCAAAGCATACTCATTGTTATTGCACTTTCTGGAATACCAAAGCTTTCTCTCCTATGTCTCCTCTCATCAAGGAAAATTTCTGTTCAAAATATTTCTTTCCAGACCATTATAACAAGAAGATCAAGCTTAAACATGCACATTGTTCTTAATTATATGACTATATTTCAATAACATAAGTGTTAAGATATGGTTAGCTTATTCCAACCAAATAACCTAATGCAACATACCTGATCACCGCCTGAAGCAAAGGAAATGCCCTGCATTTGATGGCTGGCAATCATCTAAAACATGAAAATAATATAGAATTAGACTGCTGATGATGGTGATGGGTATCACTGAAGTTATTCGGATCAAAAAGTATGTGTTTTTGTAAAGTTTTAAACCTCTTCTAAAGAAAAATATAGTAGCATTAATGACCATGTACAATGTAAGTAATAAACTGGCACAAGTTACAAAGGGAGACATTCATGACAAGGTAGCTGTGGAGGACCTTTGTTTAAAATTGCCCACCAGAATTGAAATTGCAAATTTACTTCCCCCCCCCCTTGAAAAAAAAAATAGGTTGCTCCAAAAATTGACTTGAATATATAATATATATTCATCACATATATGAATATATATTGTGTGTACATGTATGACTATGATTTTTCATACTGTTTAGTATATAGGAATAGTTAAGTAGAATTCATTCTACGTATATATGGATTATGAGCCGTGCAACAAAGAATACAAGGTAATTGATATATTGGTATGTTGTGCCTGTCACAACAGTTTCTGTAATCAACTAACATGAATCATTCCAATTTCCATTCAGGAACTATGCTCTAATAAAGGCAGACCCACCCCAAAGTTGCTCCTCTGTTAGGCCTACAGAAAATAATATAAACTATAGTGGGTCTTGAAACAACTCTCCTGCATGAATTAGGGTATGTTGTAAGTGATGTTTGATTGGCTGTTATTACTGCCATCTACTTAGTCACGTTGGGAGTTTCGGGAATTATTGCTCCCGAGACTCGAGTTGGTTTTTCGGGCGGGACTCGGGATTCCCGAAAATAATCCCGAATTATGAGAGTGCCGTTCACGTACGCAAAATTGTGTTTCATTGCATGTACTATGCTATGTCATGTGTGTTAGACTGCCGAATATGGCAACTTGTAATGCTGTCATTTTTTGACAATTTGATACAGATTTTCAGACTTACCAAACCACTAGTCCATAAGAAATGTTTTTAAAATAATGACGATGTCCTTTAATTTCATTATTTTCAATGTGAAATTCGTGGTCGAACTCGGGTTGCGCTGTGTTCATTTTGTCCACTAGCTAAGCTTGATGGTCGCGTTTCGTGTACACCATGTGGTACACGGTTCAATTTTTAGATGATGGAGAATTTGTTACTGCATTACTATAATTCGAACTGTTATAGACCAACATTTTTACTAATACATTGTTGCAACCAAAAATATTATAAAATGAAGGAAAAGTAAAGATTATTGCGATAATATCAAGATCAAATGTTGCTTTTTTCATGTACACCATGTGGTACACGGTTCAATTTTTAGATGATGGAGAATTTGTTACTGCATTACAATAATTCGAACTGTTATAGACCAACATTTTTACTAATACATTGTTGCAACCAAAAATATTATAAAATGAAGGAAAAGTAAAGATTATTGCGATAATATCAAGATCAAATGTTGCTTTTTTCATGTTATTTACGCAAATAAAACCCGGAAGTAAACGGCGCCATTTTCAGCGGTACCCAGTTTTACGTTGCTCCAATGCAATGCTACTAGTACCGGTGGGAAAAGATCGCGTGACTCGGTGATTCGATCTTGTTATGAACTGCGCATGTGTAAGTGTGATAGTTAGTAGTTTATGAAAATAAGAACATCGCCATCTAGTGACATTAATAATAATAAACAAAACAAGTTCATTTTTCGCGATCGAAGCGTAATTTTTTTGTTGATAAAATGACATTTTATCGGACAGCTTTGGTTTGTTTCGTGTTTTCGTCTACCGCATATTTCTTACGGAACACGAATCTTGCGTTCGTGTACCGGTACAACACTACTTTCGGATCATTGGAAATACATTAAAATGGATTACTACAGCTTGCATACGTAAATTGTAAGTTCAATTACACCTACTACGAAAATGAAAAGTTGGTACTTTTAAATTGGTACCACTTTCGGGAATCGGGAACCCGACTTTCACGGGCGGGACTCGAATTCCCGGGTCCCGATCCCAACGTTACTACTTAGACAATAATAGCGTACTGCACACCTTCTTTTTGAGGTCATTGTTTAAAATAAGAGGTGTTTGTGTAGGGCGAGGTACTTTTCTGAGGAGCTACGCTTTCCAAAAAAAGGTACTGAGGCACAAAACAAATACCAACAATTTTAAACAATGACCAAATTAAAAGGTGGTACAGTGTTATTATTTTCATTAATAACCGTAATTTTGTCTTTCAAATTCTAATTTTGACAACTTTTTGGATGAAAACGGGTAAATATCACAAAGTTTCAATAAGTTTTTACTTTGCCCTCTGCTAAAAATATCATTTTTTCCCTTGAGGTGAGTTTGGGGTTTGTTTGGAGTTGGGGCAAGTAAGATTTCAAAAACCCTGTGCTTGATTTTCTCAAGTATGACACCAGCTCCTTTTTCCCTTTAGCCTGTTGTTAATTTAATTTCATGTTTTTGCCTGTGTTATTAACATGATGTGTTTGAATTTGTAATAGAGTTAGGCAGGAGAAGGGGTCTGGTGCAGAGTCTTTTTCCCCAACCACTATACCCAACCACAAGGAATAAAAAGACAAAGACAAAAAAAAATAATAAATCAGTCCAGGCACTGCTTTCGTGTTGTGTTTACCTCATTGCATGCACGTATTGTTGCGTTATTATTATGATCACAAAATACGTGCAAGTCATTATCAAAAGATATTCGTACATGATAATGTCTGCTCAGTGGTTTTGCATAAAGCTAGAAATAGTCTTATTAGATTGGATCGGGCTATTACAAAGGCATTACGAAGGTATTATTTGTGACCTACCTTCCCTGTCTCCATGATAGTGAGTGTAATGCAAGCGGTAGACACAGTTAGGTTCACATTAGCTGCCCCAAACTGGATATTGGGTGAATCGGCTAAAATTTTGCTGATATTTTTGCTTGCCTGCATTGGAGAAAGAGAGAGAGAGGTGATGAGAACAATTCTAATAAATTCATTTTTAATGGAAAAGTTATTTTTACATAACTTGGTCAGAATGAGTCCAACACCATTTTTTTCCCAGTCTATGGAAATTTCTAATAGTTTGTAAAGCTCATAACTTGAAAAATGAAGGATTAGAATCAAGTGCAATTTTCAGCTTAAGTTTATTTTTTTACCTATCTAACTAGATACAAAAGAGATGGGTCATAATTGTACATGAATCATGAATTGCACCTTTAAACTTCTGAATGTACACATTTGGATAATCGTAATTCAGGGATGAAACTGCATCACTTCAGTAACATTTTTTTTCATCAACAACTGAGTGTCTGATAAGGCTTTAGGTGCTTCAAGCCCGATGCTTCAAGACCTTGGGACGTTGATATTATGTTTATACAATCGAAATAAGTTGTCATGTTTTGTGATTATGTGTTATTTTGTCACATTGCAACAAAAGATATTTTCATTGTGCAACATATTGGTTTTAAAACTTTTCTTAACTATATTATTATGCTATAATAGTTGGATTTAAAACCTAAACAGAGTATACATTTACAGTAACAGGCTTTCCTTTTAAAAGGAATTTTTATTAAAGATCAAATTAGACCGCACTATATTATTACGACAGCTATAAAAAGATTTTAATGTTGTATCTCCTATCACATGCTCTCATGAATTACATGGGTTATTATATACATGGACATTATTAATAACAACCTAAAAATATCACTGTAAACCAAGCTGTATTATGTTCAAGATGAGTGGGAAGGGATTTCACCAATTGTGAACAGCGATTTTCTTGTCACTATTAAAGGGGCAACTCATGATCCAGTTTTCATCCTCAAGGTCACCTCTATCAAAATTTAGTTGATATCTAATAAGAATCCTTGACTGTAATGCCAACACAGTAGCCTATGGGAATTTTTGAAATGCTGTAAAGTTTGTAACTTGAAAACAAATTGTCGGAATCAAGTGAAATTTCAGCATACATATATGTTGTACTCTTCTTTTTATTTAGCTAGAAAAGAGGTGTCGTTTTTGTCACATCAGAATCATGAAATGCGAAGTAAAAATTATTAGTTACTAAATTCTAATCCTAACTTTTTCAAAAGGCAGGATGAAGGCTCCTTTCATTTTTTCTCACAAAACCAGAGAGCCACCAGCTCAGTAACCCATGCACGAAAGCCCGTTAGCAAAAAAAAATGACTTCAAAGAAACATTTTTTGAACATTGTTTTGTTTTAAATAGGGCCTATAGAAAATGGT